>JAPQRQ010000025.1:118530-134312 GCA_037367365.1 Apogon talboti | reverse complement strand
GTGTGCCGCCCCCCCCCCCCCAAAAAAAAAAAAAAAAAACTTAATGCAAGCTTTGCAGATTGACAGTTATTAAAATTATTGTCTTGATTTTAGTACTTACATATATAATTCAAACAAATACAGATGTTATTCACTGGAACATTAACCCTGTCAGTGGTGTTGTATCCCCTGTACTGAGTTAATATTCATTGTTATTTGTGGCTTTTTCACTATAATGTGATGATATAAAATGACCATATGTCACAAAAAGCAATGTGAAGTACCTCCCAATAGTATTGCAAGTTTATCTTAATAGTTTAGATACACAATGTTCACAGCTTCAGTACATGAAGTGGTTGATCTGCAATGTTTGGCAACTGTTTTGTCACTTTATGGAGACAGTGATAGACTGCTTGGCTTTCATCACTAAAAGTCATAGAAATTGATTTCCTTATTGCCAGATATGAAAAATATCTAAATATTAACAGTAATACATACATAAAAAAGAAATCAAATCTTGAAACAGCCGAATCCAAGTCAACCTTTAAGATTTTGAGTGAAGTAAAGTTTTTATGCAGAGTTGAAACTCCAGGTTAGTGAGGAAAACCCATAGATTCAAGTAATCAGTAAGGGTGAAATGAATTTGGATAACGAAAAGATGTGTCAGAAAATGCTTCAAAGGTTGACTGAAGTTTACAGTGTAACAACTCAAAGTTACCCGTTCTTTTTCTTTTTCAAAGTTAACTACAAAGCATTTCCTGCTTTAGTGTCATTTCCCAATGATTACAGCACCTTTCCTGAGCCAAGTGCTACATTATCATGTCACCCCTTAGCTCGGGTTCAAAGGAACCATTAAAACTGAAGAGTGAGGAAAGATCACTCCACTTTTGTGTTACTTTGATGCTGATTGCTCAATAAAACCAAACTGACATAAGAGTGATGCTCCCAGACAGATGACGAAAGAGAGACTTCAAGGCCATGTAACGTCTCACCTTAACTGGCCACAAATATAAATCCAAACCTTTTTCTGCTGTGTCTGCTGATGCCTTCATAGAAAAGCCCAGCTTCTGTGTCTGCCTTTCATTTATGTTTTTTTCTTTTAGATTTTAAAAAATCCTTTGATGAATACTCTCGAAACGCATTTTCATTAAGCCGCGCCTGGTTTTTATTATTTGTTTGTGCCAAGGTGGAAAATGGGTTAACCTCCTAATGTACTGTACACCGGAGGGAGTATTTGAATACAGTCAGGATATATGTTTTACTTTTGATGAAAGCAGCTGCTTATTTATGTTTTGGCAATGTAAAAATCAATACGATTGTCTCTAAATGCTGTGATTACATGAAATGCACACTGTGAGGCTGGGAAGCACCATGATGATCCTAATTCCCATGTGACCCTTTCATGAGCTCCGTCTCCTCAGTGTCCTCTTGCCCTCTTCTCCGCAATTATACACTCCTACTATTTGCACTCACACACCTCCGCCTGTATTCATGTTAACCCTCCATCACCTATCAGCCCCAGGGGCCTATTTTATCAAAGATGAAAGCATGGCAACTCCTTTGATAGCTCAGTTTATTACACGAATTCCCCCTGATAACTACAGGGAATCGTGCGGAGGGAAACAAGAATGCATTCGCCTTGTTAAATCGCAAAATACAGTATCACCAACAACCACTGCTGAACTCAATTTTCTTTTTGTAGCGGCCGCTGTTCACTGATAACTTCTCCAAGGAAACAACGGGTTTGACTTGTTTTGTCAAATCAGGTGAAACACGACAAAATAGATGTGGAAAATAATTTATGAAGAAAAAACAAGTGCTGTGAACAGACATTTAATCTGAGGGATTTTTGTTTGTGATTGCGGAGGAAGCTGAATATGAGATTGGTCCTTGTACTTTATACCTTATTGTGTCATCTGTTTCACTAGATTTGAAAACAGAGTGTTGAAAGGTGTACTTTATTGCACCAAGAAGCGATTCGTTATTTAGAAAAAAAAACGGTTTTACTGAGAAGTAAACTCATGGAATTGAAGGCGCCTTGAGGGCAAAATTGCTGAAAAAAGCAAACGTGCCAATCCGTGATCTCATCATAAATTCACCTGCTCTCCTTCTGAAAATACCTTAGTCACACTGGTGTTTACCTTTGGCTGTCAGATGCATACTACCTCTAAAAGGACAGGTCTCAATGCACTATGTGCCTACGGCAAGCTGGATCAATCCTAAGAAGAAGCAAGCAAATATATTTTTCTTTTGTTAACACTGGGTCGGGCATGAGAATCAATGCAAGTCCACGGTGCAACTGCACAGCAAGCTTCTCCTTCATTGTGTTTGGCAGATGGGAATAAACATAGTGGAATAACCTGCTTTGTCTGCAATCGGAGGATCTGAAACAAGATTAGGTTGATTCAAAGTAGCAGGAGTCTAAATATCAGGGCAAGGTGCTGCCTCACACAAGATAAATGGACCTCTCTGCAGCCTCTGACACAGTGACTTGTGCAGTAAACACTGTTTTTTGTCAGAGTTGTCTTTGTGGCTACCTCAATTACATTACCAGGATGTGTAATCCCTCTGACGGAGACATTTCAAGAGATGGGAACCTCATCATGTGCAATTTGTACACACACACCTGCCACCTTTCTCATCATTAGGAGCAGGAGGTCTGGCTGGACACAAGCCCTAGGCGCAGACCCCAGCGAAGGAATCTGAATCATCCCTTCCTCATTTATTACTCCACCTTCCCCTGTGAACCAAAAGACCTGTCATTGTTCTGTGTAGTTTCCAGGCTGAACATACCTTTGGGTTGGCGAATGATGCACTTAGCCATTTTCACTCATCCTCCTCCAGAGTGGACCTGTAATCTCAGAGTCCTCGTTGGAGTCCTCACACATCGACCTTTCTCAACGCAGAAGTACCCTCTGCGTTTTGGACATTGCTCACTTGTCAAGACCTGCTAAGAGAAGTCCAGTGTTGTGTGAAATGGCCAGGGACTTGTTTCCCTTACGGTTAAAACCTTAGCAACAGCTGCACCACAACGAACATACCTTTTGAGTTCCCTGGTGATTCTTTCTTTCCGCAGCGCCACATGATATCACGCACGGAGCCTTCTGCTCGTCTGTCTCCTTTTTTCTTCCCACCATGTTCATTCCTGATGTTTCCTCCCTCCTCCCACTCTCTTTGTCATAGCTTTGTTTACTTACACAGTGCCTCAGCAAAGCAGATGCACCTGTCCTCAGAGCAATATTTGGCATCTGGATATCTCCCTTGGCGGCTGCCTTTGTAACTCATCAAATGCTCTTTTGAAGCTTGCTCAGTATTCAGGCAGTGAGGCATGCCTGGGATCATCAGAGGTGAAACTGTTCCAAGCAATGGTCAGATCCAAAAGGTCGAGCTGCCACAAGCACTTCTGTGAGTTGATCATCTTTAAAATAGCAAAAGAATTCCTCTTTCACAACCTCTGCATTGTCAGTCAGCAGACATAGCATCACTTTTGCATTATTCATAGTTCTTTATGTGTGAATTTGACATGTCCAGTGGCATGTAAAGTGCTGCTCCTGCATCCTCTGCCATCTAGTCATATAAAATATTAGGCCGCGCCTACAAGAATAATATATTTTTTCAGTCATGACAAGTGACAACATTACATAATGTACATATGTTTATGTACAGTACATTGTACATAAACATATAGATCTCTCAATTTATAGCTGTAGAATTAGACTTGAATTTCCACATCAGAGACTAATATTTTAAAAATTATATAACATATACAGTATTGCATTCACCGTGAATCAGTTATTAAAAGTTACCTAGTCATTGTCAGTGGTGTAACAGCATCACAGTATTTTTTAATGAACTTTCAGGTTTGAAAAAAACTGAAAGAATAACACAACATACACTATAATATGATAAATCACTATGGAAGCAGGCACATACAGTAGGTCTACTGCTCTCTACATTATTCTTAGACATTTCCAAAAATTACAGTCAAACTTTCATCAAATCCTCATATAAGCTAAAACATAATATGATTTAACTCTTTCAGTTAATGCTGGATGCATTAATACAATTTGTGAGTTTGAAAATATTTTTATTTGTGTCACGGTTTAGAATTGTACTGTATTTTAATTTCAGGTGGAACATATCTTTATTGCAGCCCATCATTAATGCACTCCTGTCAGATTTTACCGACTTTTTCACCCTCCTCACATCAGTGTTGACTTTCTCCTCTTCATCAAAGCATCTTATTACTTACAATGATTGCTAAGAAAAATGATAGACATCACTTTAAGTGTGCTGCTCATTCTGGGATTGTCCCATGAGGCAGTATTATTACTTTCAAGGTGAAGTGAATTAGTAAGCATTAACCTACTCATGCCACATGAATGTTAAGTTATGCCTGTTGTACTGAGCATGCTCCAGTGAGGAAACCAGTCTCTAAGCAAACAGATAAATTTGATTTTTTGTTTATTAGTCAGAAAGGAAAAAATCCATATTACAAGAACAAATATATTACAGCCATAGACTGAATATGATTTCAGGTTTTCAGGACCATGATGTCATGCAATGAAGCCCCTTTTTTGCAATTTCGTCATCACCATTTTGGCTTTTTGACACAGAAGTGACCATATTTGAACAAAAGTGGCCTTGTTTCGAACTGTAGTCATATGAGGATTCATAGGTGAGCTACTGCTGAACACTAGCTTAGTCAGTAAAACATTAAAGATGATTGGGAAATGGTAATGTTTTCATTGAACTGTCTGTCGAAGAAAAGGTGTGTTCTGTTAAAGGTGAGTGATCTGTCGGCCCTGAGATCTGATTAACAGGGAAACTTTTTGATAATGAACCACCAAATAACTTATTAGAGTCCAAATAAAATGGATAAGACAAGAACAACTCCTGGGGGGTGGGGCTTACGTATGAGAGAAGTTCAGTGTAACTCTATGGGATATTCTGTTTATTTCATTTATTTATTTATTGTACATTAATTCACAGTGCTGTAAATACACCAGAGGTAGCCTAATGGCTATTTTTCATCTGCAGTCCCTGAAACAGTGGTTCTCAACCTTTTTTTTCAACCTTTTTTGAACAAATGCCCTTTCACATCATCATGATCCTTCTTCCGTCCCCTGAAATTTTTTTGCGATGGTGGGGGTATACATTGTGATGAATAACGCTGACTAACATCCCCCATTTCCGCCCCCCGACGTTGTCCCAGTGCCCCCTGGGAGGGCGGTACCGCTCCCTTTGAGAAACACTACCCTAAAAGGTAGCACAAGTTTATAAACATACAATTTATTAAGCATACTTTTAAAATACCTAAGCAGACAAGTACAATACAAGTTTTGCAATACAAAATTTACAATAAAAAAATTCTTAAAATACATGTGGCACTTAGACATATTAAAAAATACAACAGAGACAGGAATTTAAAAAATTCTATTGAGTTATAATATTGTAACTTGAACATACTTCTCTATTTATTTTATTTTTGAGACATTTGGTTACAGCAAGAAACATTAAGAGGACAGGAGATGTGCATAGATTAAAGACAGACTTTTAGATCCGGCCAAATAATTTACTTCGTCAAACTACTACAACTGTAAATGCATCAAGAGAACATACATTTTGTCTGTAGGTATTACGAGCTGACAGGTCTTCAGCGGGTCAGGGTTGGGTCACCATTGGCTATAGGCCCAGGAATAGTGAATAATGTACACTAAGCGAACTTTCAATCCAATTACTAGTACATGACTTCTGGCAATCTACAGGCCTTGTTTCAGTATCGATTTCAGAGCTTTGAATGCGAGTCACAACTTGTGCTGGATAATGTAAATGTTGTATGAGGACGAGGAGGCCTTTGATGTCAACCGTTATTAACATCTTCCAGCTGGATTTCCTCACCTTAGTCTTTCAGACTCGTAGGAGCTGATTTCTGTTTTGGCGCATGGGAGTGTTTGTGTCCCTGAGAGAGAGGATTACTTTCTTGTCAAGGTGAGCCTGGTGCAAAGGGAACCATGACTCCTGTGTTCTCCATTGAATGTAAAAATATCAGTAAATTAATATAAGTACAGTAAGTACATTAGTTACATTAATCATGAAATGTTTGATGCCGTGCAGGGTCGGCTATTAGTTCAGTCTTAGTGAAAATATACAGAGGTTGTCATGCACAACATAAGTGCAACAGTATGAAAATATACTTGCATTGAATACCTGTTGCTTTGTCTGTTTGTAATATGAATCTTTTGACTCTGAGTAGAAAATACTTTATCTTCATGTTGGCCCACACAGAGGATCCTTCTCACAATTGAGGTGTTTCTTTGGACATTATTTATCCAACACATCTGAAAGCCACGGGTCTGACTGTGTGTCAGTAATGCACACCATCAGAGTAGATCTATCAGACTGGACCCCATGAATCTGAGTGTTTTGCATTTGAAACCCAGGTTAAATTGGTATCATCTAATATTTTGCCCCATACAGCATTATCATTTCTGTTTTGTTTTTCTTTTTCCTTTTTATTTCACCTCCTGCCTGCCCACATTGGGTTTCTTATTGGCTTATGCATTTACTCGTGATTCAATATTAATCTTTCTGTTGGTCACCCGTGCAGGACTTCACGCAGGTCTTCAGAGGAACCATAAGACAGTTTTCATTTTGTCATACAGAGTTTATTCCTTTGTCACCCTTGTAGTGGGGAGATAATGGGTCAGTTCAGATATTTTCAGAAACTACTAAATAAAAATATTCTGTCAGCTGGAGCAAAAAAAAAAAAAAATCAGTTTCATTTTAGCCACCATGTGTTCCTAAATAACTGGTTGGTTGTACACTCACCTGGAGGAGTCACACAGAATGAGGTGGCAGGGTGGAAACTGGGACAAGAAAAACTCCAAAATATTATTTTTTTTTACAGCATCCTCTCTCTCTCTGTCTGCCACTGTGGATAATGGCACAGTGGTATCTATACTGTGATTTAACAAGCACACTGCAGGCAATTTATTTTCTGTAAATCAGCTTTGAGGAGAAGTGAGCCCCAAAGAGGTGAGGGGCACATATTGGGTCTGAATGCTGAGTCAATAAATGCAAAACCTTTAGGTCAGTACACAGCCACTAGAGTTGGCACAACTCTGGAGGCTGGAATATGAAACCAATGAGCTTAACATAGACTGTGACCTGGTGTGTACTCTGACTTGTATTTATCTTCTATATAGAATATTCTTATGTATAAAATGATTGCATATGAAGGCAGAATAGATGATGATGGCACAAGTATATATAATGTGCACCTTCAACTCTTTTATAGCATCTAGATAGATTTACTTTTTTTTCATTCTAAAGCCTGTTTACCTGGACAATGCATTGACTACAAAATATATTCCTGTTTTTGCCCTCAAGGTCTTTATTTTACTTTTACTCCTGGGGTGTGATGAATAAATTATTTAAAAAAGTATAAATTACCTCCCTGTGAATAAACTATTCACACCAATGGCGAGTTTGTGATAGTTGCAACGTTCAATAAAAGATTTGAATATATATTCGTGCCAGGCCGTTTGACAGAGAAGGTAATGGATTCAACATCACCTGGAGCTTCATCTACGGCCTGTTTGTCTGATTCAGCGTCCTCCGTTCCTCTGGGTCACTGTCCAGATGAAAAGACACACACATTGTGCAAAGTGTATTTGATTCACATTTTGTTTCAGAAACTCCTCATTATCCTGATAGTCTGGTTTTGTTGATGCATTTGTGCGTTTCATAAAAAAAAAGAAACCAATTTGCAGATCATTGTTGTTGTTACATGGTGTCCATTTCATACAAATTATTGTATGATGCTTTTATTTATGCTAGGAAAAATTACCAATTTTTGTTGTTTGTGAAAGGACTCATGACATAAATAAGACATGATCACACAAAAAACACCCCCTGTGTGTAAAGACCTTAATTCTGCAAATGGCAAAATTCCAAATAAGCTGTTTACATGTCTAATGAAATTAATATTAATATATTTAACTGCAGCAGTACATACTCCATTTAAATAAGCAGCTGAATTGCACTGAAAGTGAATGAAAGCGTTAGTTTCATATGACTGGTGCTGCACCATTATTCCCTTATAAAAAGTCACAGTTGGTGCTATTTGCACTGCAGATACCTGCTCACTCATCACCCAACACTTGTGCAAAGGTTGCACCACTATGACATGGACAACCTGGAGCTGTAGAGTGCAGTGAAAATTGGATTTACTACTTTGATCTGCATAATGGTGGATTGAAGTTTAATGTTTTCAATACATCACTGTTTGTCTTATTTTCACACTGTTAACTCCTCCAATCAATAATCCATCAGCTGAACTCAGAAAGAAATAACATTTTAAAGCAACATTTTCACAATGTTCGTCATGGTGTCATTATTTAGCTGAGCTAGTGAAATCTCACCTGCATTTGTAGATTATTGAAAGAGTTGGAGACTATTAAAAACACATTGTACTAAAACAGAAAAAGCTGTGTGCTATCTGCTATTTTTTTTCACACTTTTTTCCAAAAACAATCTCAGAAAACAGACTGAGCAAAATAATTTGAACATTTTTATTCACAATGTGAGTTTTGTAAGGGGAAAGAAAATTGTTCTGAGCAGAATTTTCTGTAAGTGTTGTGGTATTGCCAGCCATTTGATGGCTCGAATGTGAGTCACTCAGGTGGCAGGAGAGGCTGCAAGAGTGACTGCAATGCTGATGTAACTTGGTCCCCCGTATCTGTACAGCAACAACAGAATAGTGGGTATGATTTTTCATGAGGACTATGGCACAGAGGAGATGTGGTAAAGGTTGGGGAGCCCGGGAGACGAAGATAGAAAGAGAAAACCAGTAGAAAGGCAGAGTTGGGAGACAATGGAACAGTATTGAGTGATTGAGAGAATTAGGAGAGTGGCTGATGGTCAGTGATGGGTCCCTGCAGGTCAGTCAACCATGAAGGACTCTGTTGCATTGATAAGAATCCTATGTGAGGACAAAGTCAAGCAGTTGTTACTCTTTCAAGACGACCACAGGAGAGTAAATGTTGATGGTAGAGAATAACAAGAAACCAGAATCTATGCAGAGTCACCTTTAGTGTTTGGTTGGTTCGTCTCGCCTATAATAAAAGCTTTGTGTAAGATAAACAATAAGTTCTGGGATGCCCTTGGGGAACAACAACAACTTATGTTTTTTGCATCAGTGGGAGAGATGAGAAACGTGATGTCTGCGCTGTGTTTATGATATCAGACTCAATGCTGAGTGGCTCTCTGCCCATGCACTTTTAAGAGCTCTTTTCAGATCCTTGTGAAACCGCTCTCCATTATAATTTCATGTCCAAGATTTTCTTTTTCTTTTTTTTTCCTAAATAAAATATCAACCATCAGGCAAAATGTTGTTGTAAAGATCTCTACTTGGATTTATGGCTGGCAATCAAAAGAAAAATAAATGTCATCCAGGGATAGGGGTGAAGTTTAGAGTGACATGAAACACAGCGTTTCATATGCATGCCTTCAGTCTGGTCGAATTGCTTTACTGGAAGACATCGTCGTGTTCAGGTTGTAACCTGCCGTGAGTAATGAAGCAATACCTGAAGCTTGTTGCAGTAGATTGGCTGGACGATGCTAAACCTTAAAGAAATTACTCTGATGCTGATGGGGAAAAAAAGAGAGGGGGATGAAGGAGATGAAGAATTTATGTTGAGTAGACTTCCCTTGACGACCTTGTGGCCTGGTGCATTGCCAAACACAACACATTCACTTCATTGGCACTCTGACTACAAACTTATGCTAACACATCAGTCTCATCAGTCCATAATTATTGGAGTTATTGCTTTATTTTTTAGGTAGTGTCTTTGTAATGTTTTGAACAACATCCAGCCTACAACTTTAAGGGAAAACTTCAATATTATGTTTTACTTGTTAAGTGAGAAGTGTTTACTTAAATTTTGAGTGTTTCAGGCGTCAAGCCAAACAGACAGTTAGTCAGTGCCCCTGAATACTAACCAGATAACTGGAGTGTATTTGTGCATATGTGCTCTTATATGGTAAGTGAGGACCCTTAACCACAAAGTCTGAGAGTGGTCAGCGCAGAGCATTCAAACAAGGCTCAGGGCATTTTTTCATTTGAATCCAGATGATGCATTGGATGTGAAGAAAGCCCTCCGTCATTTTCTACCTGCAGTAGTTTGTCCTCTTGTTCTGATGTCGGAGACTGTGATTCAGAATGAAAAGGGTGTCGTTGCACTCCTTTCCAGTTCCTGGATCATTTGCAGAGGGGAAATACTCCTCAAACTGCTGACAGCATGCACAGGTGATTGAGAATCACAGCTGTCAGATCCACCTTGTTCCTCTCTTCCATGTACTCTGTGTATGTTTGACATTTTATCAGCCAGACATTTTTGCGTTGGAGTGACAAATGGAGTTTGATGAGGTGTTTAAAAAAGAAGTCTCTCGCAGGTAGGCTGGCTTTGCAATCCAGTCGTCACCAGTAAAGTAGTCAGTCCACGGTTATTTCTTTTAGGAAAGAAATGCTTGTAGGGGTCAACCATCTGATTTAGGGGCCTCTGACCTTTTGTGGTCTATCATTGTTGTTCACAAAGTAGTTCAGATAATTGTCTATTGAGCATGTGTGGTTTGATGTAACTGATCACTTCAACTCCAATGCCTGGTCAAGCTCCTGTGACAGTTTTTAACTTGCCAACATTTCACAGTGAATCACACACTGAGTGGCCTCAGATAATGAATGGCCAGATAAGAAGCTGTCCATTGTTGCTGTATCATCAGTACGTACTGTACACCCACATCATGGAACATCCTTCAAAATATTCCTCAGGGTTGTTCTTGATGAGTTTTGTTTCAAAGTGATAAATTGCAGTTGACAGACCAATGGCTGATGTCACAGACAGCTCATCCATATCATTCACTTATATACTGTCTATGCTTAATACATTGATTTTATTTATTTTTAAAATGAAATGCTGAATGTTCTGCCTTCAGATGTTCTTCTGGTGTATGTCAAGGATCTTAATGCATTATCATTAATAGCTTAGCATTGAGAAAATTAGCTAAAATATAATACGGTAAAAGATAATACAGTTATAGATAACAATGCAAAACAACTGCTTACACTGACCTTTACTTTGAAATGTTTGTGAGACACATTATGCATTATGGGATATATAAGCTTCAGTACACATTGTACAAAGCCAGTGTGTCCGTCATGTCTTACACTTCTCCTACACCTTCAAAAGCAATGTCTGGATGATTTTGTTGTTTCATGCTTTATAACACATATGTATGTAAGTGACTTAGATTTGCTTCCTATGCATAGCTTCGGGTTGTTTGTGGGCATATTTGTATTTCAAGCAATTCATCCTGCTTTACAGCAATGCTAATCGGAAAAATGTGTTCCAGTTAATGCATATATTAGCATATCAATAAATTCACCAGCCTATGCATGCACATCTTATTATATCAGTAAAGTGATGTGTTAAAGCATTTACATGTTAACATCACATCCAGTCACTATTTGGTGGTTAATATCAGCACTGTTTCTCTTCTCCAGTTACAATTTTACAGTTTCAATCAAAACTTTTCTCTTATTATGCATTGCAAATGCCAGTAAAGTAGTAAAGCGCTCACTTTCTGGTTTGTGACAGTCTGGTTCAACTGGCTGTTTAAGTACGTTAAAAATACTAGTTGTTAAGAAGACATATCAAGACCAGCACACTGAACATTATCAGACATGTTTCTGATAAAAAGTAGTGTTTGCAGACTAGTAACCACAGGTTTAAGATTAAAAATGGGATATGGGTCTTGGCTACTGACAATGCTGTGGCTATAGCTATGTACCTACATATGTTTGTGTCTGTGTTTTACAGTCTAGAAAAGCTCCTGATTGAGATGAGTAATCTGATTTAAGATCCAAGTGTAAGCCAAAGGGATTCCAAGTATTCCCTACATAAGTCCTAAAATCTCCCTTTCTTAAAAAAGATTCTATCCTGTTAGTGCTGTGTATGTAATCATTTAATTAAGATACTGAATCAAACTAAATAAAGTGCCAGGAAACATCATTCTGTAATGACATTTGTGTGTGTGACAGGTCTTAGTTTCAGCTCACAAAATGTGATACCCATGCATTCATTGCCTCATGGGCATGAAGTGATCCCTTTGATTTTTGTCTGTACACCACAACAAAGATGTTTGAACTATTGTCTCTTTTGTGGTTTGAAAAACATGGAGTACAAGAGGCACATTAAATTTCAACCTTTCTTCTTTTTGCTTTTTGAAAAGTGTTTAATATGTCAGGGTAGCATATTTTTATATTGCAACACAGATGGTTTGTCAGACATTTCAAAGAAACACAGAGATGGATGAGGAATTCATTATAGGCTACTGATGATTTTTGGGTCGCTGAAATAGGATGTTTGTGAAGTGACAGCAGTGAGATTGTGCTGTTGTAACAGTCAAGAACAAAAGACAATGATCCTCAGTTAAACTGCTGTTTGCATTTGCTCCTGTGGGAAACACTGGTTCATAAAGATCATATGTCCATGGGTCCCTTCTTTTTCAATGTGAAGTGACAGGCTGGAGATATCCATGTGAGCTTCAGGGAGCAGAAGAAATAGTGTAACTGCAGCCCTGTCACCACACATCAAATGCATGAGTCAGCACTGGTTCTCAAAGATCATCTGTGTAAGGAGGCTTCTCCCTTTGATAGCAAGTGACAAGCCAGAGCATATCTACAACAGGACAGAATAAATAGCTGCAGCCCTGTCACTATTCACGGAATGAAGAAATCTGAATCCTATTGACACTGTACAATCAAATCCACAAAGTATGGATTGAATCTGTTCCATTTTTTAAGACCTACTGTATTTACAAATGAAGGGTGTTCAGTTTTGCAGTAAAATTTACCCATGTTTTGCATTAGACTTCATAGCGTTTCAGATATCTACATTTCAGCGATAGATTGATCCACAATAGAAACTACAGAAACGATTAAAAATCCTCAATTTGTCTGTCGTAAATGAGCAGCGACACACACACAGACCTACTTTTGGATCTCTGCTCCTCACTGTAAAATGTGCATCAAAATAGCATTCAGCTAATTATATCATTCAGGCAGGTCCGAAACATGTTTCATTAATCTCTGACTCTACAAACAAGGTTATGTGTCGCCAAATATATTTGTAATTTCAATGAATTTTTCGTCCTGATATTTAGTTTTGTGTCAAAGCTTGTATGATAGCGTCTCTGAACTCCAAAAGAGGTTGTGTGTATTTACAGACCAGGTCCATCTGGATCTGACAGACATTAATGTTGTGTGTTGTGCATTTGATACACACCAAGATATGAGATTAATAAGATGTAAGTGTTTTAATAACACAACCTGATCTCCATCACATTTTTTTGTTATTACATAGCTGAAACTACAAGTGCCCCAGACTCCTTATGACTTCAGATTTCCTTGATGGTCATTCATTTATCAATCATTCAAGCCTCAAAAACACAAGTTAGTGAGAGAGACTGAGAGATGAGTTTGTGCAGCAGTCAAATTACATGACAATTTACTCTGGTCTTTTGTGAATCTGCTGGTTTTTGCATTAGGGTTTATTTGCATAGAAAAAGACAGATTTTTTTCCCCCAATGTGTGAATATCCCCTAATTTTCATCCATGCACATAACACAGGTGCAGCGTTGACACTATCTTCTTGGCAGTGCAGTTTTCAGTGAAGTTTACCCTTACTGGTGCTTTGTGAATTGCATGCTATATTTTTGTTTCATTTGCACTGATTTTTCTCCTGCAATCCATGCAACCATGTTGTGGATTTGTCCATTTGACTGTAATTTGCCGATCTAGGACTCTCATAAAACTATAATACTGATCTGATGGTGGAGCAGACAACACATGAATGTAATGTAGTGTGTGATATGCTGGAACAGTTCAATTTGTGCTTTATGTTATAATCTGACAGCACAATAGAGAATAGCATTTCCGCATTCGTAATTAGCAGTTTGAGGGAGGCCCATCTGGACTTTTTTATACCACAATATATATTGCAGAGAAAATTGTTGCGATGTTTTGTGGTATTGTGCGGCCAAAGTGTGTAAGTAACAAAAAATGCAAAGTTTTGACAAAAACATACTGAAACATCGTTACACTTTCCAAAGTAGACAGCAGAGGCAATCAGTGAAGTGAAATTAATTACGACACTTAATATAGTGAGTGTATTTTGTCCTCTGAGATGGAAGTTTGATATCCACTTCATAGTTAGTTGCTTATTAATAATAGAAGCTTGCTGTGAGAATGTTTAATAAGTTGACTGCTTTTCACTGAATATTAGATGAAGCAGGGAAACTATGTTTGTAGAATTTAAAGTTCTGCAGTATTTTAAGACACATGCAAGACCACACATACTTTATATCATATGATATGTTCAAGAAGACTTTGATAAATGGTGCATTTTTGGAGACTAAGCACCAATTTAAATGATGACAATAGCTAAAGGACAACTATTTGCATGCAATTTAATTAAGGTACTCATAGTTACTTGATGGCTTGAAGAGGATTTCTTTTGACCCGGGTCAAAGAAGGCTTTAAGTGCCTTTTAAAGGAAAATTAATTTTGACTTGCATGGTTCATGTCTCTAGTCTGAATATTTAGTGTGGGAAGAAAAAAAATTAAATGAAACTCTTGCAGTTTGTATGAATTTCATATAATTATTTCTTTTCTGATATCGGTTCATTGCCACAACTGTGCTAAAGGATGGGAACCATGTCTGCAGTTATGCTCAGTCCGTGACAAGATTCCATTCTGAGTATTTCATCCCTGGGGTCTGTAATCTGTTTTGCCTTCCCTGTTGCTACATTTCAGCTCAATGATGTCAGGCAGGTTTATGGTCAGCCATCACTCTTAAGAACAATAGGATCAAGGGTCAGCGTGAGCCTTTCCCGACCACGCAATATCACTCCCGAGACGGGCCCTGCTTTCCGTCCACCCATGGTTATTGGCTGAAATATCAGCTCGCCGTGCTACTTTTGACATGTAATCTACTGCTAGCTGTAGTGGAGAAGGGAGCCTGATGATAAATCTTCTGCAGGACTGAGCATGTTTTATAGGTTTCACATCCCTGCCACTAAACTATGCTTGAGTGTTCCCTCAGCATCCGTGTTGAATGTAAAACAGCTCAGTGTGGCGGGCAATCTCTGGGGAGACCCGTGTGCATTCTGTGGGCCATCACACAACTTATCTATGAGGTCTAGACTTCATGGTTACTTTATAGTAAAGACAGAAGCACTTTGTTGGACCATCATATGTTTCAGAGGATTTCTCTGACCCATGATTATGTTTTGTGATACTGAATTGATTCCCAAAATAATTACATCATTTTTTTTCACTGATAGTTGATCAGATCTCACATTGTGATTGGATAAAAACTTGTCCGTATGTTGGCGTGTTACATTGTGACAGTTTTCCTAAAATTATATTTAAAAATCCCATATGTTGTCGTGCTTATGCTACCAGAAAATTAGCCCAGAAACCAGATTCATCTACCTGACAGCGAATGTTAAATTTCCCCTGGAAGATCAGTCTGGCACCGCTCCCATTCAAGCTGATCCATTGGACCAATCACAACTGTTTATCTGCTGTGGGGAAGGTCAGATGGGGTTGGATATGATGACAGGCTGCCACCTGTGATCCTTCAGTAGGATGTGGCTTTTGTCCACATGGGAAAACCTAAGGTGAAGTCCATGAACACAACATGAAACTCTTTCTGTAATAGCCCTGCCTGGGGGGG
>JAPQRQ010000025.1:97366-113734 GCA_037367365.1 Apogon talboti | reverse complement strand
GTGTGTGTGGGGGTGTGTGTGTGTGTGTGTGTGTGTGTGTGTGTGTGTGGGTGTGTGTGTGTGTGTGTGTGTGCGCGCGCATAAGAATTCAATCATATTGATAGACTAACAAATCAATCAAGTGGGCTGAGGTGTGAATCCAACTGCACCCAAGGGAGTTGGGAGAAATAAATCAAACCTAGAATTTGGATATCTTCAACAGCAGCCACACTAATGTCTAACTGTCAAGCTCAACCAAAGCTACTGTATGTTACTAGAATCTCATGTATTTACCTTACAAATAACAAAATGTTAAATTCCATTCTATTTTCACTTCTTCGGCTGTTCTCTTTTGCACGTCCATCTTTCACTGATTGGCATCTTGTAGTAACACATTAAGTACAGTGAGATTTACGTCTAAAGCACGTTCTGGCTTTGGAGGCTTTTCTGCTGCAGTGATGGATCTATTCCCCGCAGTCTTAACTCTTTCTTTTTTTTTACCTTGTTGGGTGTTGAAAATACTGACTTGAGGGATCAATTTACTCCTTCTGGATGAAAGCCAAACAGAACTCCAGTCCCCCCACAACAGTTTCTTTTAATTTTATTTATTTATTTATTTATTTATTTATTGTACAGTAGCAGAGCATTGCTAAGCCCAGGGTCATCTCCGAAATGTTTTGCTTCCATAGTGTTTGAGTTTTTCTGAAAGTAACAAATGGTCTCAGGTGGTGAAAACAAAAAGAATGTGAGGGGCTCATGGAGAGATAGGGAGAAGCTCAGTATGGGGGGCTAATGTTGGATCACATGCCAAGTGCCCTTGAACTGAACCAGTCCTGACATATCAGACTGACAAATAAGATGATATTCAGCTCATCCGAGTTTCAGCTGTGAAATGCTAGTCATCATTTGGACTGACAGGGACAGAAATGAGCTACTTTTTTTTTTTTTTCACCATGATGACATCTTGAAAACATATTTCCTCTATTTTCTGTGGTAGCTCAATATCTTGTGATAACTCAAGTGAAACTAATTAATAATAAAATGGGATATATTTTAATTTTTGTTGTTAAAGGTCTGCGCAGGCACAGGCTAAAAATACCAAGATCCTGCGGTTCTTTTTCTTCCATCAACAGACTTTTGGCAAGAGATCCCTGTGAATGCTGGAATTGATGTGCTTTAATGGGCACAACGCAGCAGGCAACTGCACAAATAGGTGCAGTGTTGATGGAATTATTAGAAGTCACACTCCTGAGATGTTTTCATACTGTCAATTCTTTCTTTTCTGCTTCCTGTTAGAATCTAATCAGTCTGCTGTCAGTCCTAGTTAAACAATGACCTACTCCGTGTACTATTCCTGCAATGACTAGTGTAAATACACTGACTAGCAAAAGCCATCATGTAAAGTGCTATGTCTTTGGCTTTAGTTAGTGTCAGATTAGCACAAATCAGCTCTGCTCTGAAATGAATGATAAACAGTCCCGGAGTATTCACAGCTGGGCAGGGAGACCACAAGCAAAAGAAAGAGGGGTTTCAGTCCCTGGTGTCTTCCTCACCGCTCTGCGTTCACAAGCCTTAAATCAGGATTTAGTACAGCAGCGTTAAGTCCGTCCACGTCCATCTGACAAGACTAATCTTGTGATAATTACAGTGAAAAGAACTCCAATTAGCACCGGCGCATGGGATTACATAGAAAATGAGGAGAAATGTTTGTCACCTGTGATCCTGTCACTACGTCCCCTGCTGCACTTGTGAAGATGATGATAGCAGCATCTTATATGAGTAGCTTCCATTTTGGAACTTGACTTCCCAATATGTGATAATTCGCTTCATATCTGTGTGTTTGGGTTTTACTCGTTTTTAAGTGGAGCTGTGGGGAATGCTGAAGTGGAATGAATGTGTGACAAATAGAACTGTAATGAGTCGGTGGTACGCAGTGAGTCTCTCCATCATCTTTAAGTTTGCTTTAAGTGCATTTGTGATTGAAATCAGAACATGTTCCTCTTCAGCTTTGTGCGGTCTATGAGGAGCTAAATGTTTTTTGTTTTTTTTTTCCTCTTTTTATTATTGTGCAGCCAAAAAATGGATTTTTCATACCTGTGGGGCTGTGGGCCCTGAAGGCCCAACTCCCACCCAGTGCAGCAACTCCTACAGGAACAGCAACGTCAATGTGACAGTCGGCACCCGAGGGCCCTTCAAAGGCATTCAGATGTGGCAAGTCCCAGAAACTGGAACATACAGGTAGGACTGCTGCCAGAGTATAAAGCCTCAGAGGACAAAAACATTTCACTTAACTATTCTGCTACAAATTTGTACACAGCTACCACTCTGGAACACTTTTATCTGTTTCTGTAGTCTCACTTTTGCTGCTCACTCTGTGTTGCATTAACTTGGGGACTGGCACACTTACACACTAAACAATGCACACTTAGCCCCTCTTTCATCTTGCATCAGAACTCTCACATGTTTTCCAACTACACACATTCCTCTCGCCCACCTCCAATCCTATGTGCATCAGCAGTGCATCCATCTTCCACAAGCAAACCGAGAAATTTCACTATCAGATTCTTGCAGGAGGGAGCAGAGGCTGGAGTAATGGCAGCTATATAACATGATTCACACTGTACCTGACGCCACAATCCAAAAAAAAACACCCACTCCCCTGTCTCTGTTGGCCTTTAAGGCTTCATAACACCTCAACAGTCAACGGTACCGCCTTGACCTCACAATGTGTATAGCAAAAGGATTAATGCTTCAGTCTTCATTGCCATGTGCAGAGATCAATATTCTTCCTGTGGGCATTCATGACAACCTGAGCTGTTTAACTTGGATTTGACTCGGGCGGCTTAAACAAAAACATGTCTGAAAGCCGCGACGATAGCCTCCCACATCAAGACTGAAACCAACAAGCACACAATGGCACATGCAGCGCTAAGCTCAGCCAAAACCCTCAAGTCCGAAAATACCTGACTAACAGCGGTATGAACAGCGCTGTCTTCATACCGTGTCCCGGAGATTCAGAAAAACACCTTCCATCTCCACAAGAACTCCGAAACTGTGGTCTTGATGTGGCCTGGTTTAGCTGGCAGAGTCTATAAATGAAGCTGACAGACGGCAACAGAGATGAATATGCGCTCTGCATTTCCCAAAAGTCATTAGGCAAACAGCTGAGGTAGCTACTGAGCACCGGGCAGCGTTCTCTCTCTTCCCACCAAGCTCGACCACCAGGGAGGAGAAGTATCGAAGAGCTCCCAAAAACCAATCAAGTTGTTTTTTTTTTTTATTTTCCTGGCAAGAAAACTAGAGCTTTGAAATGAGTGTCTTCTGTTACAAAGGTGTGTGTTTTCCCGTTGGTTTGTTTGTGCACTTGTGCATCCATGTGCATATTTGCTTCAGAATAATGTGCTATGCAAAGTCAAATAGTTTTATTTAAAAAATACCCTGGGTGAAAGTGTGTTAGTGTTGGTAAATTAACTTTATTTGTTGCTTAATGAAATTGCAAGAGGAAGACACGAAGATTGTTTATCAGCCTCAGGTTATTTTTAATAAACGCTAACTGTATAGTGTGTAGAATGTACAATACAGTAAATGTTCTGTTGCTGCTGGGTGAAAATCTCATGTTTATTCTCCTGGAAACATCTCAGGACCAAATGAAACACACTGAAAGAATCATCAAGCTTCCCATTTTCTGTATCATTAAGATAATTAGCCCAATAATGATTTTACTTTGCATGTTTTGTGTTCTGTGTGTTGAACTGCAGAATCACAGCCTATGGTGCAGCTGGTGGTCGCAGCGTACTGGCTATGAGCAGATCATACGGCGTCTACATCACAGGAGATTTCTTGCTGAAGAAGGGCGAGTTGTTGTACATCCTGGTGGGACAACAAGGAGAGGACGCCTGCCCCAATGTGAGTCCTGTTGTTCACCATCATCATGCGGTTACTAAATCATAGCATATGGGAAGCCACAGTCTCTAATGTGTCATAAACAGTAGATAAACTCGCACAGTTAATCACTATAATAGAAACTCAGTCCGTGAATCTGATGTAAAATAGTTGTGGATGCGGCAGTGATTCAGCTTTTTCAACCAGGGGTCCAAACATGTTCCTTGTTTATGGAATCACTGTTATTCAAAGTGTTTCTTTTCTTCTAAATGACTCCAATGTTGGACTTACAGCTGCTAATAACCTGAACTGAGTTATACCACTGCCTACACAGCGCGATTATAGCTGTGAAAGTGAAGTTTAAATAAAGAACCATCACTCTGACGCATTATCCAAACGGGATATCGGAAAATAAAATATATAGCGAGACCCCATGAAACTGCCTCCTCGGACCCCCTGGGGCCCCATGCCTCTCTCTGGTAACCCACGCTTTAAATGGTAATGTTTTATGGCTACCAATAACAGTTTAATCCGCCATTGATGCTCACAGTGGATTTTCCCGTTGTCTGTCTTAAGCTTACTTGTGTTGTTTTGCCAGAGGTGGCTGTCATCCATTATGCTCTGGAGTTTCTTCACTGGCAGCAGCGCAGCATGTTTCCCCTCACAGT
Source organism: Apogon talboti (assembly GCA_037367365.1). Taxonomy (NCBI): domain Eukaryota; kingdom Metazoa; phylum Chordata; class Actinopteri; order Kurtiformes; family Apogonidae; genus Apogon; species Apogon talboti. The sequence continues at coordinate 109,205 of JAPQRQ010000025.1, read as the reverse complement.
TCGCAGCACTGAGACTAAAACCTCCCAATCCTTCTAGTCGCCAATGAAACCATCCATCATCCACAATTTAAACGTTTAAGGCCTGTCCCGCTGCTGAAAATAGAGCGAAAATGGTTATATGCCGAAGTTTAGCACTCATCAACCCTGGATAGAGGAGGAAATTATTACTAATCTGAATTGGGTTGGACAAAATGTTAAGGATGGTCGAGCCAGTCCACTATATTGCCATTTTATGCCTCTGTGGTACATGTTTAGTAGGATAATGCATTAAAATGGAACATATCTCTTTGCCCGTAATAGATATTTTCATATTCACTCCAAGTAGTAAGCCATTAATGTCAAAAACTGTTGTATCTTTTGCTATAAGAAACTGAGCCCAATTTAATGAGCCATATGTTCTTCTAAGTCAGTATGGGGACTTAAAGACCAATACAGTTGAATTAATGTGAATTATAATGACTTATGTTTCAACATGTGTTTTATAATTAAAGAATTCAAAAGAATTACAGCATAGAAATATATTAAAATCCAGAGAACAAGCCAAAGCAGGTTTAAAATGAAGAACTCAAGTCAAAGAAGTATTAAAGTGAAGTGAAAATGAAGGAAAATGATTGTTTTAATAGGTGAATTATACCATTAGCAGTGTTCATATTTCACAGTAGTCACAGCATGTAATCAGGCTGAACAGCCACCTGTGGTGTGATGTTTGTTTTCAGGAGGGGGGTGTGTGGCTAAGAACGCAGGGGTGCTGAACACTGTCATCTGGTTATTAGTTTTTAACACAGAGTCTTAAAGTGTTCACACAGACAGCAGAGCGGGATTTGGCCGCTTCAGAGTTGGACCGAAGTCATTTAAGGTTCTTCTTATTTCCTCCTGGTTCTGACAGAGGGAGACGCTGGCTCTCCAAAGGGCCACTATGAAAGTGATTTGTGATGTAGAACTGTGTTTTTTCACACTTCGTTTTCCCTCCGGCGAAGGAAACCATACCCCCTTGTCCTGACAAATACTCTTTCTGCGTTTGCATGTGTGTGCCTTTCTCTCCATGCACACACAAATGGTTAGGCACTCACACACACACACACACACACACACACACACACACACACACACACACACACACACACTGTTGTTTCCTCTTTCTCTGACACAAAGTCAAGTTTAAAGTGAGAAGCGGCAATGACAGAACAGACTGAGAGGCAGAAAAAGTGGGGAAGACTCCCCTCAGAACGTTTGAACGCACTGCATTTTACCCCTCAACCTGTCAATCACTGCCACTGAAGTCCCGCCTACTCCTCCCTTCTAGACCGCCGGAGTTTTGGCTCAGAAAAATGAGACAGCCGAGGGAGCAATGAGTGACTGTGAGTGTGCGTTTGTGTTTGAGTGAGGTTCAGACAGAGTGAGAGGAGGAAACGTATGCCCTCTCACTCTCAGAGTAGGACTGGCTCCAGGCAGTTCAGGATGATAGCACACACAAGGCAGACACATCAATTCACACAACCTCCACCATGGCCGATTTCTCTCATCAAACAACATTTGCCAACAAAATGTCCAGTTCTACCGCCATAGAAGCTGTATTTCTTTGGAAAAACAATGAGCTGACGGATTGATTCTTTCACATAAATAAATCTAAGCTGATAAATCTACCAAATGGGCAGGTAGGATGAAATCTGTAGCATTTAAAAATAATGATAATCTTTGATATTGAATCAAAAATGACAAAAAGCATGTATTCATCATTCTCAAGAAATGGGGAGTTGTTATTTTTAAATACTGTGACATTCAATGTGAACTGCTTCCAAACTGTGTAAAAAGCAACTCTATACTGTATGTCTATTTTACTGACCGACATGATCTCATTACTGAACAAGGAGCTATTGTTCAGCAGTGATGCAGATTTACATATTTGTAAAGCACTGAGTGTAAACAGGAAATCAGCAATAACCCAAACCACGCTGGAAATGTATTTCAGAAAGCACACTGGTCCGTGCTCCTCAGTGCTTGAATTTGCTCAGTATTATAATGCTAAAATGTTAGACCCACAGCCGCTGTAGTGTGGTAATTTCCCAGCCTTCTCCAACCCAACTGACATCCATGAAAGCGGTTCTTCTGTGAACTGACATCCCTCTCCCCTCCCTGCAGTCCAACGGCATGCTGAATAAGATATGCCAGGAACAGAGCGGCCCTATGGTGAACAAAACTCAAGTGAAGGGAGGCGGAGGAGGAGGAGGTGGTGCAACATATGTGTTCAAGGTAAGGAAGTACAATACACTCTGGGACTTGGTACTTTTGCTCTTGATATATTGGGACTCTACATTATTTTATAGTGACCCATTTTTTGCATTATGCACCATGTACATGTGTCACCCTGTATGAAAAGTAGCATATTTTTTGCTTTTGCTTTAAAGGTCCAATATATACAGTAATATGCTCTCTCGGGGGTCTATGTTGAGGAATCAAATGTAGTTGTCATTATTCTGTTTTAATCAGTGATTAGTCACCTGAAAATTACAATCATTGTGGTACCAGAGTTGATCTATTTATATCTACAGAGGGACGTGGGTGCTTTTTCCACGGTGTGCCACAGTTTTTCTACACTGGCCAAGACCAAACAAACTGAACACCAGCTCTAGTGTAGGCCTTTTTAGCACGCTCTTATCCTTTTTTTTCAGTTTTTGCTTTTTTTTATCTACCACCATAGGATTTTCAAACCACTAAGAAGGTGAGAGGGATATGTTACAATGCATTGTAGCCAGGGAATATCAACATTTACTATGCAGAAAACCAGAAATATAAGGAGATGCTTCTAAATTATTCAAAAATGTTATTATGACTACTGAAATTGTCTTTGAGCCCCTTAAATTTAAGTACCGCAAATATTTTTGATAATTCTGTGTTCTAACATTGTTTTATTTCTGCAGTATTTGTAGAGTACGACAATGTTTTGAAGCGTTTATTAAATTTTATAGTGAAAAAACCGCTGAGATTTTTAAAAATTCTATTGTTTCTAACAAAAAGATGAAACTGATTGTTGTCAGAAAAATTCCACTGGCATCTGTCTCCTGACTCAGTAATTGAGTAGCAACACAAAAAACCCACGAGTCCTTCAAATAAAAAGTAGTCTATGTTGAAAGTAAATAAAATATTGTGGGCCTGTAATGGCTAGGCTGCTCTGCACCATAGTACAACATGGCATTCACATCGTACTTACATACTTATTTAACCTCCTCAGACACAGGAGCCCCACAGGTTTTTGAGTTTTGGCTTTTTTTTATTAAATAATTGCTTATATTGGAAACATCATGATGCAGCAGTTTTTTCAGATGCATTCTTAAAAATTTTTATGGAATGTCATTTGCGGTGGACAGTTGTTTCTTTTTTTTTGTGTATAAAGCTGTGAATGTCTTGTCCTCATACGTGGACAGTTGGTCCTAAGAGGTTAAGTGCATTTTTTTTTTATTTTTTTTTACAAAAAAGACAGCCAACTGTTTTTGGACAAAAACACAGAGGGGAGCTGGTGGAGATGAGGCTAAAGAGCGTCATGTGACTCAGTAACATCAGTTGCCCACTCCTGGTTTAAGGAGTTGATGTTGCTGAGAGCATTTTGGTGCTTTACTGCCATATCATAGGTGATGAAGTGAAGCAGAGGATTAGCCTTGGACATGTGTTTTTGTCTTTGGCGTCCCATTGACTGACCAGCAGGTCAATCTCCCTGTAATCCCACATATTCTTTGAAAGTTCCAAGTGAAGATGACTGTGTAAATATAACTGTGAACCGCTATGACCCAGGTGGACAAACAAGTCTACATTCCCCTCATCATCGCTGCTGGAGGAGGCGGACGAGGCTACAGCAGCCAATCAGACACCCAGTTGGAGCAGATGGACCATGACCTCAGCCAACCAGGTCGCAACGGGAGGTCAAACGCAGCAGGTACACCACTCACTACATGTTACTTTGAAGTGTGTATTTTGTCAGATAGATTGTGATATAGTAGAATCGAGCCTGTTGAGTATATAGTTTAGATATTTTAGGGTCCAACATAGGGTCCAACAGTGTAAAGTTTAATGACTTCAGTGCATGTAGGTTATTGTTGCAGATGCTAAAGGCTGTGTGTTCTGTTCCTCTTTGCATGCATACACAATAATAAGCCAAGTGTGCACATACCCTCAAGTGGAAATGTTTATTTGCATGTCTACCTGAACTTGTAAACGCATCCACTTATCCTGAAGGTGTTTATTTCGGTCTTAATGCATAACTTTCATAGACACTCCACCTCTGTGTGCAAACAAAACACAGCGTGGCCCGACTCATGATTATTCATATCAAGCACTTTGTCCCACATCACTTCTGTACAGAGCTACATGCTTTGCTCCAGTAGTGTAGTGTTCCATCCATGCACAGTGCAAGATCCATTATTTATGCACTCAGTGTTGAAGAACATCCCAAAAAACATAAGATATTGATTTACACATCTTCACAAAGCCCAAGGTTTACTTTTGAGGAAACGCTGTGAATGAAAAATGAAATATTCAGCATGTCTGCAAGGTTCTGTTGGTAGTGCGGTGAATTTTTTTCTATTTGCTTGTATCTCTCAGGCTTCAGAGGAGGTGAAGAAAAATGAACAAGGAAAATTAAATTGGCGAGCATTTGGGAATATTTTAAGGATTAGTTTGAACTTTATTAGGTGTAACTTTAATCTCTGGTAACCAGGTGTCTTTAATAGGATTTACAGGTTGTTTTTTATTTTATTTTTTTTCATATGCGCTCTAATAGGGGTTTTCATTAATATGGGATAGGTCTCCATGTGTACTGAGTTTATATACCTCCATCAGTTAAACATACTACACACACATCTCCATTTTAACTGTGTTTTTTCCCCCATATTTATGCCGTTTAAGAATTCGGTCGCTGTCTCCCTTTTTCTCTGGGACACACATGCTGATGCACAACCCATCATATCATATCTAATGTATGCTGTGTTGTTGACAGGTGGAGGCGGGGGCTGGAATGACAGTGTTCCTGTCAGTCAGGGCGGAAGACCGCTAGTGCTGGGGGGCCAGGGAGGGCAGGCCTGTCAAAAGTTCTGGCAGACACGAGGTGGCTTTGGGGGCGGCGGGGGCGGCTGTATGTCTGGGGGCGGCGGCGGAGGCTACAGAGGTGAGACCAAGAGATTTTCAAGGTTTCTTCTGGAACATCCAGTAGGAGTTTATTAAATACCCTGGCTCTGGATGCCAGGTACGGCCCAGGTATACGCTTTATAGTGCCACAGCTGTTATAAACTCTAAGTGATAGGACAATATTTAGATTGGTTACTTGTGTAAAAGTACTGAAACCACACTGTGATATGCACATAAACTATTAAAAGTAAAAGTAGTCATTGCTCAGTAAAATGGTCCCTGTTACCATTTCATATGATGCTTTTGGATTTACTTTACTGCTACATACTAATGTTTTAGGCTGAGCTCATACTATTTATAGTTTAATCTGCTGCTGTTTTTCAAACTCAGGTTTCAGGCCCAAAAATGGGTCATGGAGCCATTATTTATTGGCTTGACAATTGGCAAAGGAAAATGTATAACAATAAAATGACATTTGGGAGAAAAGTGTTCCGCAAAAGAGTTTATAAATGCTGACCTCAACAAATCCATGTTAAATGGAGAGGAGAGGATTCAGGTGTAAAGCTGTAAGACAGCATAAAAAGATTCAATTAATGAAAAACAAGCAACAAATAAAAAACTGTAAAAATAACAAAGAAATCTGTGATATTTTTCTGAGACACAAAATCCAGATTTTCCCTTTAGGGCACCAAAACTTTTCATGATGAGTTGTCGCTAAAAATGGTCTAAAACAGGGGACATGACAGTTTAACCTCTAAAGTTCCAAAATGTCACTCATTAAGGTCATTCACATAAGTTAAAAATGTACTATGAGGGAGAGTCAACAAGTTCTCAGACAAATGTAATAAAAAGCTTATTTATCAAAATAACAAAATAACCTTTTCCTTTTCCTACATGAGCTCCAGTAGAGTCTAAACATTTTTGCGACCTCTGTTTCCATGGGTAGATTCCTTCTTTATAGAATTGCTGGGGCTGTCTTTGACACCGTCTTTGTCTTTGACATTTGTTGGAGAACTTTTTGACTCTCCCTCATATGATCGTGCTAAACTAATTATGCTCAGTCCAGAAGAGAGAAAATTGGAAGAGCATAAGGTCAATGATATAATGCCGCAGAGAATGGAAATATTCAAGTGAAGCACTGCAGTAAAATTACTTGTTTGCATTCTGCTTTTGTGGCATGATGTCACAGTTTATACAGAACAGGGATCAAAAAAAAAAAAAAAAAACAGAATGTTTGTATTATACACTTGAAGCTAAACAGCTCTGCTTCCTCTAACATGACAGCTGGAATATCCTTGACTGATTGTCATAAAGTGCCGTGTGTTTTCTAGGAGACATTCTTTATTGATTTCTTGTATAAAACTGGGTCATTACCACAGTGACTGTCCAGTGTGAGGTAAACATAAATAATGACGAATGTAAAACAGAAGTAGAACAAACATGGTCGTGAACATAAAACAGATCTGACCTCATGTGACCACTGTGTCTCTGTGTAGATCATACTTGTAAACTGTGTTGTTGAATTTCAGAACATACTGTATAATGTAGTTTCTTATATAAGGAAAGTATTCTACTAAAACCCTGACCTAAACCAAACCCTGTGTGATAGGTGGAAACACCTCTTTGGATAACAACCACAAACATGACGGAGACGACGGCACATCCTTCCTCGGACCGGACGGGGAACCATTCCTCTATCCTCTCAAAGGTAATGTTTAAGAATTGTGCTGTCAGTAGATTTATTTCTGGATGAATAAAATTTAGACTCACTGGTAGCACTTCAGAGATAGTCAGGGGTTAACCGACATCTGTACCAGACATCATGTCAATTAAATCAATAAATGTAGACACATTTTAGAAAAAAATGCATCAGTAAACATTATGATGTGGCTGGAGACACACCTGTTTTTCCTAGCTCTTATTTTTATTTCATTTGTAGGTTTATTCATCAGGGACAGTGCGCATTAATAAACATTGTTGTAAATGCACCACCGTTAACAGTGGCTGTTTTTCATTTTTAGTCCCTGGACAGATGCTGTGGAGTCACCCAGACACAGAAATAAGACTGAAATTACAAACTTATGTGGATCATTTATGAGCAGGCTGAACACGACTGAAAAGGAAATAGAATATCCAGGTTCCAACCTCACCAAGGATGTGAAGTCATTGGTTTACTGTTTGTTTTTCATAAATGCTTAGTTTTAATGTCATTTTTTTATTTTTTCTACTCTACCATTCACTGACTATCTTTAGAGCCTATGTTATAAAGAAATAAGCTGAACTACTGTAGAAATGTTTACTGATATTAAGCTAGCTGCTGTTATTTTCAATTGGATTTTGCTGAAAATTATCGATTTTTTTCATGACATTTTCTTTGAACTATACTCGACTGTCTTAGTCTCATGATACTTTCATAACAGAGAAGTTGTTTTTCATATCCAGGAAAAATCAAAAGAATATTCAGGGAAAAAAATGGAGTAAATCTAACAGTTTTTGTGAGCACAGTTAATTCAGTTTTTAAAACACATAAAACCATCACTCAGGGCATTATTATACTCCATTATCACAGAGGCTCTCAATATAAGACACTCAGGACAACAAAGCTACATATTTTAATGTTAACAGAATTGAAGTGTTCTTTTTCCAGACAAAGCCTATGAGATAAGCTAACACAAAACTCTTACACTTCACTTTTTGTCTGAATACAAGAACATTTAAATAGTGTTAAAATGAACCTAATCTAACTAATGTTAAGAGAAAAATGTGATAAATAAGATCACATAGTACTGTTAGATACTAAGATACAGGTTTGATGTTGCAAGATATCTCCTTTAAGAGAACAGACAATCAGTGTTGGTCACATCTGAGTTGTGAGGAAGAAAAGAACGCAACAGAATTATTATCATAACACACACTGAATAGTATACCCGGTTGTAATATCTGTAATTTTCTTACTGAAGAGGAAATCGCCTGGGTAAAGGTCAGATTTAAGTGCATTTCTGGACTGGAGTGGTGACTACAAATGGTTAGTCCTGTAATTTCTGTCTCAGCTTGAACTGCACAGTCAGGTTTGTGGGCTTAAATATAGGCAGCAGGTGATGCTGAAACGCCCCGCTATGTGCATTTAAAGACCTGAGAAGAAATTTTATAAAAGGCAATTCCACTGATATTGACATAACGTATCTGTATACAATCCACTGTAAACACAGGTCATTTCAACACAGGGCTGATCTGCAGGAAATACAGGCATACTGGGCCATTTCACCACAGCTCACAGGCACATTATAGAACGTGTACATTAGTCACTTCCTGTTTCTACTGAATAACAGGGGAATCTGACTTTTCCAAACATCTAAAGAAACCTTCTCCACTAAAATACTAGGTAATAAATGACTTAGCTGGAGACAATCCTTTCCACATTGAACGGGCAATTAAATCAATTCAAACGTTCTATATGGAAAACATCCTCACCTCGTCTCCTCCTCAGGCTTCATATTTCTGCTGAACAGTGACACGACTGTCAAAATATCCATAATGCAGAGCATCACACGCACACATTAGCATTCAGTCAACATCTGTAGCCAACACATTTGTATTCTGCCTTCGAAACCTTTCTAGTGTTTCTTGGTTAGATTTATGTATTTGTACTTAAAGCGCTGATAACAGAATGGATGGAGTTAAGCTTATGCTGAAATAAAAATCTGCTGGCTCTCTGCCCTCCGTCGAACGTTCAGACCCAGCTGGCCCACTGGTAGCGAGTGGATTTATGACGCCACTTGGACTGACATTTCGAAGTGTAAACCCAATGTTAGTTTACAGGTGAATTTCAACAAAGTGTCTCATTAGCAGTAAAGCTGAGAGCTCCATAAATAACTGCAGATGCATTCCACCGTTTTTATGAATTACCTCCTCTTCCTCTAGTGTAGTCTTATTAACAAAAAGAATGAATTCGTACAGGAATCTAATATTTTCTGAAATGGGGCCACCAAATATTTGTTGACATTAACATTTGGGCTGTGTAGCATATATCATGGAACAAGACGCTAATAAGTAAGGAGCTTAGGTTATTTTCATACTGCAGGGTTCTTTTATTTTCATTTGCTTAGATGTGACAAAGATTTTTTTTTTCTGACAGCGAACAGCACAAATCACATGGAATCTGATATTTTCAGTTCTTTCATTTGTCTACAGCAGATACCATATTCTAAACCGTTATATCAGAATTAATGTGACTTTTATGTCAGTCTAGACTGATATTTACTATACATGTGCACTGGTGGGCGTCGCTGCTTGACACGTGTAGGTATTATCTGGTCACAAATTGACTGACTTCCAGGGGACATCAGCCTACAAATGAAAACTTCATTGGCTTCCATTTTTTTCAGAAGACAATGAGAAAATTTCTTTCTTAGTTCCTCATTGGGGACAGGACCGATATACACTGTCGCCCATAAAGGTGGACTGAAATAGTTTTACCTCTTCTCATGAATTGATTGTGACAATGTGATTTATTCTTAATGAATAAGGGGTAACTGGGATCGAGTATGTAATCACTGCATCTGGTCAAAGGTGATTACTGATGTGTATAATTAGGAATAAAAAGAGGAATGTGTCTGAAAACAACAAAATTATTCCAACTTTTTGAGCGACAATGTACATGCACGTAATGTGTGGAGGCCACATGGTGCAGCTGGGAGTTAGTTGCCTTGCTCAAGGGCGCCTTGGCAGTAACCTGGTGATTGGGTGGCACCTCTGGCATGGGATTTGAGCCAGCAACCCTCTGATGCCCAAGCCAAGTCCCTGCCGACTGGGCCGCTGCCGCCCCCACCCTTTAGGATTTTCTTCAGTACAGCACCATTTTATTTACCCTGACCAGTTCATCAGAGTAATAAAAAAGATCTGCATTGAGCTCTAAGGCTGTCGGTGTGAATGTAGCTTTAGAAAAGCCAACTTTGTGATTTCTTTGAAATAACATTGTACAGTCATAGTCTTGAACTTTGGCTTGTTTTCCTGCATCCCACTCAAACACTATTTTGGAAACCTCTCTGTTCTGCACCCACTGTGTGTGTGTGTGTGTGTGTGTGTGTGTGTGTGTGTGTGTGTGTGTGTGTGTGTGTATTCATATATATGCGTGTGTGTGAATGGTTAAAGCTATGGAGGGTGACGGTGAGGTCATCATCAGTCCGGTGCAGAACTGCAGCCATTGCGAGAGCGACGACTGCTATGAGACCAAGAAAGGAATCGTCTGCTTCTGTGAATATGACCTCATTCTGGCACCGGACGGAGTATCCTGTATAAACGCTACAGGTCTGTCATATACTGCAGTACACACACACACACACACACACACACACTTTATATTTTATAGTGAGGACCCAGAATCTGTCTCTTCCACAAAATATCCAACCTGAAATTAATCAAAACAAAGAAATGGTTTAAGCTGAATGTAATTGTACCTGTAATAGACTGACTCAGGGAATAGATAATGAATTCTTCTCCAGACATAATTAAGCCTGGGAGGCTCTATGCTCTATTGAATCTTTATCTGAGGAAACGTTTTTTAATAGTGTCTTAATCATTCATAATAATTATCAATTCACAGGATAAGCTAAGCTATTAAAGAAAACGGATACACCAATGGCAGCAATACCTGTTATTTTTAAGCGTTGAGTCCTGTTCTGTGATTTTTAATTTATCTCTGCACTGCTGTCAGATTAAAGTGCTATCTTATCATGTCAAGGATTTAGATTAAAGGTTTCACCTGGATACTTGCATGGAAACAACATACAGTGGGTTCTGAACGCTTCATAATAGACTTAATGAGCCAAAGTATATGCAAGTTGCTCTGCCAATTACCACCATGTCAAGCTTAACTAAAAATCAGTTTTCACACAAGTGCGACGCCTTCTTCTGTGGTTAAACTGTGACAAAGGAATGTAGACAAATCCCTGTGGACTTAAAATCTCCTCTTCAATTATGATTTGTAATCTCCAATGAATAATGGATACGTGAATGTAGATCTGAAATGAATTAATATGGCAGAATGTCACTTTATAATCTGAGGCAAAATAACAAGGCTATTACCATCTCAATAATATCTTAATGACCTAGAGTGTCTCCTTGCTCAATGATTTGCAAATCTGTTCCCATTAATGACAAGCAGCAGATAATTCTATGATGCTAGGTCAAAAGAGGTCGCAATCTAAATACGGTCTCACTCGGTGTGCAGATTTCGTCTTGAGTGTAGACAAGTAAAATGAGAGCTCCCTTCACCACTCAAAAAGAATTGACATGCACCGGCCGTCGCCGCTCCTAAGCTCTGTTGTGTCATCGCTTTCACATCATTAATTAAGTTGGGGATCAGAGCGGCGAAGGGAATGTTAATACTCCTTTGGGGAAGATAACAACTGTGGAACGGTGTTGTCTCCCCTTGTCTCACAGAGGTGTCCCTGTTACCTCCTCCGCCGTCTCTGTCCCACCTGGCTCTGGGTCTGTCCGTGGGAACCTCGGCCCTGATCGCCGCCCTGCTGCTGGCTGTGTCCGGGGTCATGATCAGTGAGTCAACAAGCACCCACCACAGATCACAGTGCCGTTCACAACACCATGTCATCACATACAGAACAGGCCAAAAGCTTGGACACACCTTCTTTTCATGACTATTTCCATTGTAGATTCTCACTGAAGGCATCAAAACTATGAATGAACACATATGGAATTATGTACT
>JAPQRQ010000025.1:78334-97266 GCA_037367365.1 Apogon talboti | reverse complement strand
ATCTATCTATCTATCTATCTATCTATCTATCTATCTATCTATCTATCTATCTATCTATCTATCTATCTATCTATCACCAAAACACTCAACAATATACTTGATTCATCAGATTTATGCGTTTCTCTGGATGATGAAATATTTTACTTTGAAAGGATAAAACGGAAATAATTGATAAATTCCGCAAATTTGACAGCTGAAGCGACAGGCTGCCAGTTTTGGAACGAGCGGCTGAAATCTGACTAAAGTTGGCATCTTTTTTTGTTTTCTCACCCACGGAATGGAGTCGGATACTTTGCTACACATGGCCAACTTCAGCACCCTGTTCGTGTGCATGGTGCTGAAGTTTCCGCAGATCTTTGTGCTGATGCGAGCGAAATCCACGACAGGAGTCAGTCTGAACAGCCTCCTCCTGGAACTGACCGGGTGTGTGAGTTTCACTATGAGGTGTTTGTTTTAGACTCAGTTTCATTTCTTTAAACTTAAGTTTCTTAAACCCTGCAAAGTATAGAATAGATAAATGACTGGATCGAGGTTGATTTACATTATTTAATGCTGATAAATATTGATGCGGTGTTGCCTTCCTGTTCCTCAGGTTCCATTCAAAAAGAAAAAAAACTCAAAGTGCAGAGCTCGTTTTTGTACATGTTAAATTCTTTGTGTTTATTGTTAACTATTTGATAAATCTCAACTATGAACAATATCCTAGTACGCGATCATTGTTTTTATTTTTATTATTATTAATATTATTGAAGAAGCTGACCATTTGGGTTCATGTAAAGATAATCTATTTGTCCTATTTAACATTAGCCTCTATTTAATATACAACTAGGACAAGCAGAGATTTGATCCAGCAGTAAACCCCAAAATCTGGCTACTAAGTAATCCTACCCTGAATGCTGGATGTTTATAACACCAAATAAATATTTACTTGTCACTCATGCAGGGTTGTGATTTTGGCCTAATGTAGTCTGTCCTGACATTTGTGTCAACACTGAATCTAAATGTGTATACTTGAGTCTGGGGTAGAGAATTTTAACATACTAAATCGACTTTGCACAGTGTTTCTTGCTGGGGTGGTAGAAATTCTGCCTAGAGATGTGTGCTGGTAGCTGTTGTAGAGGCTGTGTTTGGTTTGGTGGAGAGCAGCTTGGCGTCTCCTCTGTCAGGCTGTGTAACTCTGTGTATTATCTCTCCTTTGGTGCCTGGCAGTAGCACCGCTGCCCTAAATGTCTCTACTGTGCTGGTGAGCAATGGCCTGCTGTTATTGTGCATGCTACTGTGAAAAAGCCAACCTTTAAAGCTGCACTGGGTGGGAGGTTTATGTGAAAACCAATTTATTTTATAAACTCAAATTGCAAAACAGGCCATAGTCCAGGAAAAGCATCTTCCCTGGTTAAACAGGCTTAGATTCACTCTGTCATCCCTCATGGATCTATGTTGTTGCTGCTTCCAGTAGCTGGAAAATTCTCCACTCACAGCATGCACCCGTGTCTCAGTTTTAACACTAGATCCGCTAGAGGGTAAAATTACCCACAGCTGTTTTTTTGTCAGGAATGACTAGGTTATGAAAAAATAAAAAGTCCCTCGCAGTTTCACTCTTATTCATATTGTGGTGTTGCATCCGGGGCTGCAACTAACAGTTACTTTCAGTGCTGATTAATCTGTTTATCATATCAAGTAATTATTTACTCTGTAATATGTCAGAAAATGGTGATAAAGTGTTTCAAAGCTCAACATGGCATCTTTAAATGTCTTATTTGGTTACAACTCAAACATTCCGGGTTTACTGTCACAGAGGATGAATGAAACAAGAAAATATTCATATTTAAGAAGAAGGAGACTTTTACCATTTTTTCTCAAGAAAATTACACAAACTCATCATGAATTATCAAAATATTTGTTGATAATTTAGTAATCAATCAATTGCTTGATTGTTGCAGCTCTAGTTGCATTCCCTGTTGTTAAATATAGTCAAGATAAAGCCAGATGAAAATATGAGCATTTATACCCATTATCTCCAATTTAGTTCTGTACAAATACATTTCTTTTTGTGCAATTCATGCTAAAACATCTCAGGTGACAGCATTTAATTTATAACGTCTTACAATAGATTTATTGACAACATAAATAAGCAAATCATTTCTACTAATACCTCTTTTCAGAGTTATTCAGACTGATGTGCAGTGACAGCCATGCAAAGCAATTAATGTTCATAAAGATGCTTTATTTATAAAACTAGACCAAACACAGATGATTAAACCCAGCCTGACACATTCCTTTATGAAGAAAATACCCTAATGGAGTGACAGAGTATGCTATTCTATACTAGAAATGTCATTTCCAGGCACATGGATAGATTTTACTAGATGGTGGTTTTCGGTATAGCCATCCTTGGCCGTTCTAGTGTTAAATCTGCATTAAAGTACAGTTTTATTCATTTATATTGATTACTCTAGGACATTCATGCATACCAACTCATCCATCACGTATTGAGCTCATTTGTGTTCATGAGCATGCTATGTGGAGTTTACTGTAAACCTGCACTTCAACACATTTTGAGGTCAGTTAGCTTCATCCGCCAGCCATGTGACATGAGGAACATGTCACATTTCTTTGTTCCAGTCCCTGTGAGTTTCTTTCTATCTGCTTATCGTCATAGAAACTCCAGCACTGCATTCACGTCGCCTCGCCTTCTGCGTTTCAGTTTAATCAACTGTACGTCACGCTGTAATGCAATAACCTGACACCATCTGCTTTACAGGTTCATTGTGTTTGTAACCTACCAGATGTACTATGACTACCCACCTCCGACATACCTGGAATATCCCATTCTCATTGCTCAAGGTGAGTCGTCTTCATTTGCGTCAGAGGCGTATGTTGCTTATGGCAACAAGAGCAGAATGTCCAGGATATTGTGTGTCGTTTTTTTTTTTTTTTCTAATTGGGATCAGTTTAATGCATTATATTAGGCTGAAAAGTAATCAAACTGTTGTCAGATGTTAATCAAAGTGCTGTATCCAACTCGCAGGAACAAGATGGATAGCGCAATTGGTCTCAACATAGAATCATAAATGAAGCATCGTGGTGTTGTAGAGATTACTAATCACATTAGGTTGTTGTGTACAGGCCCCAGCAGAAATCACATAATCATTTTTAATCATTTAATCAGTTTTTAATGGAATTGAAAATTACAGTTCCCTCTAAAACTGTTTCTGTTACAATTGAAAGAACACGATTGTTTTGTTTTGGTTTTTTTTGCATGTTTTTCAGCCATATGTAATAATCCACTCCAGAGTCAAAATAAAATGAAAATAGAGCTTATTTGAGCATTATCCTTACTTAAACTGGAGGGTTTGTCTCAAGACGTGGCGTGCATTTGAAGTGGCATTAACACAATATGTATTGTCTGTGTTTTTCCAACCAGTAACCACGGTAACCATCTTCTTTAACAAGTGCCTGACACCTGACAGAAACAAAGCAGACACTGTATGAATAGAGAAATACATTATCTTCTGAGAGTTAATGACAGAGGTTTGAGCTCTGTAAACAACAGAAATCTGCTTCGGATGAGCCAGTGATACAATCAAAACCTGGCTATTATTCCACTGAAAGGAAAATTAATCCATTTGTGTGAATTGTGCAGTGCTTGAATCGTTTGTCCTGAGGTGACTCATGCCTCAACTACTTCTCTTTCCTTAGACGTCATTCTTCTGCTTCTGATTCTTCACTACAATGGCAGCCTCCAGCAGAGCCTCATCTACACCTTGGTGTATCCTTCCACCGCTGTTTCACCTTCAGATATCAATATGAAAGCGCCGGTTCAATGCAGAGGAAAATCAATGACCCACTGGCCTTTGTTGATATCGACTCGCTGAACGTCACGTGTTGTTACCTTAAAGTTGTGTGTTCAGGTTTGTCAGCGGCTGGAGGCTTCTCACTGTGGAGAAGTGGATCATAGATTTGGCGATGGTAATAAATCTTTTAAACTTCAATCATAAGTCAGAGTGTGTCTCTAAGCAAAGAAATGGCATGTCATCAGTG
Source organism: Apogon talboti (assembly GCA_037367365.1). Lineage (NCBI taxonomy): Eukaryota > Metazoa > Chordata > Actinopteri > Kurtiformes > Apogonidae > Apogon > Apogon talboti. Next base: position 93,225 of record JAPQRQ010000025.1, on the reverse strand, counting down.
AGGAGTAATGAGGTGAAGATTTCAACAGAAAGTCATCTAGAGCTCATTGCACCTGCTGCACCACAGGAAGACACTCAGACTTCATAAATGCCAAATGGTCTTCTTGGTTAATGAGATGAATGTGCCCGGGGGTATTTTTGCATATAAATAGGTACAAGCAGTGAACCTTGAGTTAAGGGTTTCAGGTTTTTACAGGCTACGAAAAAGTGTCTGACTTTACTCTGTTAAATGAGTCTGAATTGGTGTGTTAAACTGTGCATGACATTGTGTGACCCCCCCACCCCCACTTTCTTTTCAGAGCCTGTGCACGTTCATCAGCGCAGCCAGTAAGTTTGCCCAGCTGCAGTGTCTGTGGAGGTCCAAAGACTCAGGACAGGTTAGCGCCCTCTCCTGGGCCATGGCCACCTACACATGTTTGGGTGAGTGAATAGCAGAGCGCGCAAAGCTTCTTTCTACCTGCAGCTGCACGCTTTGTCTTGTTTCCAGGAGCTGTGTTGTATTTCTCGGCTCTAATAATTCTGTATGGCTTTTTCACGGCCAATGCTGTCATCTCCTTTAGTCATTTCTTACTGTAAAAATATTGAATGCACTGTCCTCACATTAGACTACTTAATGGCTGTGAATTTCACTATTGGCAGGTCTGAATCATTGTTTGGTCCCTGGAACCAATAATGCTAATATGTCCATCATAATGATGTGTTTAGCATCGCTGATGAATTCAGGAATAGTAAACCAATTTGTCAGACTTTTTCTTCCTCCCCAAAGTGCCGCTACTGTAATGTTTCAGGTCATAAATATGTATTATACAGTTTATCCAGCTCTTGGCTTGATAAATTAGCAATTCAGTGCTTCATTTATTATATATCAGACGCCTTCTCTGAGAATGAGGATGTCATTAACTCCGTTTCTGTTTGTTTTAGCACGGATTTACACCACCACTGTGACAACTGGAGACATGCAGGGTAAGAATTACAAATGACTATGGGACATGTGGCGATGTGGGGAAAAAAACATCTTTATTTTTGTGGGAACTCATTAAAAAATGGCTATTTCTGCTCATGTTTTTGAAAATGCACAGTTAAAAGCCTGATGTGGGGTTACATTTGCATCTTTTATGTACTCAGAAAGGACAAAATATTGTCAACACCAGCTGTGGTATATAACAGAAGGACGTGTTTAAGTAGATTGTTTAGGAAGATCATGTAAATGTTTAATCACAGGGAAAACGTAGCTCTGCTGGTATTATTATTCCAATATCGTACAGTCTGCAAACCACATCCTGAAACAGTCCCCTCAGCTTTGAGTCCAAGTGCTTCCTCTGCATTAGTATTCATACTGAATCTAATAAAGCCTGTTTACCCCTTTGTCCCAGTTCTGGTGCGGTTCATCGTCATGACTTGGTTGAACATGTGGGTCCTGCTCACGGTCCTTTACTACCAAAAACACAGCAGCTCAAAGAAGGAGGACTGAGCTGTAAAGGTGGATCCCAGCAGTCAGCCGCACCGCCGTGTCTTCAGGTCCTGTTGTCCACAGACTGTTCATTTAGTCTGGACACAGCCTCTACTGTAGAACACAACTAATGGGTCAAAACGGTTCTGTATGCACATTCTGTAACGCTGACCCATCCTCTGTGCTTTTCTATTGTTTTTTACCTCAGTATTAAACCCGCACATTCCTTTTTCTAACATTCCAATGACATTTCCTATTACATGTATAGAAAGTATTCTAGTTTGGTTGAAAAACACAAGCCAAGTGTCTCAGGATAAGAAACAGTGTATTTTAAATAGCTTTTATAAGGGAGGTGAATAATTTCAGTAAATCAGACATTACTGTTACTTAGTGTTATCATTCCTGTATCATGCCTCATCCACATGGTGTATTCAGATTTGTTACTTAAAAAAAAACAATGGAATGCAAAATAAATTTGCCAGCTTCTACCCTTGTGTTCCTGCATTAATTGAATTAGTTCAGTTATTTCAATGCTGTGTTGTTTTCCAGGATTTTAATGTCTCATATTTCTGTCAAACGCATAAATCAGCATAGCTAATCCATTCCTCATAGATGCAAATACAGTAGTGTGCTTCTAGGATACAATTATTAATTACAGTGAGGGAATAGTTACCCATCATGCCTAGTGCCTACAGTATAAGCCTATGGGGACAGTGGTCAGGTCTAAGTTCAGTAATGTCATGTGTCCATAAAATGAGGTCAGCTCAATGACCAGGCAGTATTTTTTTTTCTTCCCTGATGAAGAAATGGACATATTCCAAGATGACAACACCAAGATTGAATAGGATCAGATTCAGAAAAATGTGGTTCAGTGAGTACAAGACACCATATTTACACATGCAATTGCCACCACAGAGTCCAGACCTGAACCACATGGAGAATTTTTAGAATGGAGAAGACTGTATGCAGTGGTCTGATCCTCACATCAGTCATATACGATCCTGGCTAGATTTTATGTCACTCTGGAAGGAAATGTTAATATTTATTGAGACTCATTATGCATCCTATAATCAAAGCTAAAGGTGAACCAACAAACTCTTGTGTGTGGCTTCTTTTGGTCAGGCACTATGTTTTCACCAACACTAAAGAGCAAAAACAGCATCACGTCATATAATCGGTCAAGTAAAAGATCTACCTTTTAAATGTTCTGGTCCATTATCTCATTTAAAATTATATTTAAATGTAAAAGACACTCAAGTTTCAAGTAAAAATATACATTTTCCAGACTGATGTGGAACTGTTCTATAATACAATACCAGTCAAACATTTGAACAGAATTCAAGCTTTTCCATTGATTTCATTTCTTTCAACATTAATATTTAAAACGTCAAAACTATGAAAGCACATTTAGGGGATGACGTGGTCCACAAAACAAGCATTAAACAAACCAGAGTATGTTTGATATTTTAGATTCAAGTGGCCACCTGTTTGAATGTTTGATGAACTTAGAACATCTGTGTATGGCTCACTGCAGTTTTTTGCACAAAATCATAAAAATAGAAAATCATTTTCCTCTTGATTAATGATAGTATTCATGTTTCCACATACCGTTTCCAACTTGTCAAAATATCATTAATGTTAAAGTAATGTCCTCGTGACATTCAGTTTTCTGTTACCGATTCAAAACGATCACAGCAGACGATCTGGACATGAGGAACGTTTGTCAGAAGAGCTGCCACAGATCACCAGAGCTAATTGTTTGTGGTTATACTGAAAAGTAACAAATAATTCAAGCTGTCAAAATATAGTGTAGTAAAAGAAATGTAATAAACACAAGGTGGCATTAAACAAATATTTCAGTACAAGTGCTTAGTAGCAACCTCTTCACAATATGTTTATGTACGTATGACAGAAAAATAATACATAAACAAAAGGCACATCCATGTCTTTATTGTTGAAGTGGTTATTATAGAGCTGTTTGGTAGCAAACATGCAATCTGGATGTAGAGCCCTTAAATACAAAGTGGACAAGGCTGTATAAATAATATAATGTGCACCGTATGGCATGTAAAATATATACTGTGTATATTTATATGTATAAAACATGCTTCTTGGTTAAAGGAGAGCACTCAGTACACACACGCGCACACACACATAGTTACTCTCCATGTGCTATATAAGCCACATACACACAACAACGTGCCCAAACTAAGAGTCTGGTTACTTTTAATACAAAAATATCAGGACAAACACTTTTAGAAAAACTTTCAATGGAATAGTGCTGCTCAGTATTCTGACTTGTGGGATATGACTGCATACCTTCCCTGTTTCTGCATCTCATTGGTCATTTCCCCTCATTTCCATGGACAGGGAATGTCTAATGACTACATTTCTAATAAGTGGAGGCCTGGAGGTGACAGCACTTAAGTGTGAGGCCTGAAAAGGCAAACACATGCAAGTTCACTCAGTATGTGTCGAAAAGGGGGCTTCAGTCAAGTACATTTGGATACAGGTAATACAATGCTTGTGTGTCGTCTCTGGTAAAGCCCAGAAGTACATTCAAACAACAAAAGGAGCCGAGCTCGGATCAGAAAAGCATTAACGGTGCACCCCTTGAGTTCAGTAAACATTAACCCTCATAACTGACAGTGCAGGGTTGTACGTTTGGGTGGATCTCACGCCTGGCTCTCCATCTAATGCCGTTCAGAGCAGGACTGTGTTCACCTATGAACATTACTGTAGTCACACGACGACATACTGACGCTTCAGAGCGTGCCCGAGTCCGAAATCTGAATAAGAGGCACTCAAGGAATTATTTGCTCAAAGCCTGGAGGAACGTGACGCTCCCAGCCTCGACTTTCCTAGAAGTCACAGCTCGTTTATCCCAGTACCTTATTCAAGTTTCTATGACCTGTGTGGACACGCAGATGAGAGGTGAACTGAGGGAAGAAGCAACAAGCTACAATCAATGAGTTTCAATCAGCCAAAGTACAGAAACTGCACTGTATCAGGGACCAAGTTCAAGAGCTTCAGCTGTATTCAGCAAAAAAAACAAAACAAAACAGAATTTAGCATCTTCTGAGTGTAGTGTTCCCCATTAAACCCTTCATATTGTCCATAATCAGCAAACACAAGAATGTCTTTTTATTAAATTTGGCCACAAAATTCCCCAAAGGTGGTGAGGAAGAGTTCAGAGTTTTCCTGCAGGGTCCTTCAATCAGACAGTGTGCCCTAGTGTTGAGGTAAGTGTATCCGCTTCTTGCCAGTCTGGCTGGGCTTCATAAGAGCCCCCCCTTCCATCCTGTGGGACTTAAATGAGCTACTCCAGCCCCCAGAGACACATAATTGCTCAAGTCAAGGGCCCAAGAGAAGACTTCCACTAATACGCTTACAACCAATCCAGCTCGCCGAAAAGATCACAGGTGCTGAGGTGAGAATGATAGTCGTTACCGCTTCAAGTGGCTGGAAAAAATAAAAAGAGCTTGGGCTGTGGAGAAGTGAAGAGGAGTTTGTATCAGTGTGCTGATCTGCAAAAACACAGAGCTTTTTTTACAGTCTTTGATTTAGGAGGAAATGCGCCCCACCACCTTGAAGATGCACCACACTCCCAAGCAAGGTTAACTGGAACAAAAGACAAACAGAGGCACGGTTAGTCTCAACAAACACCACACAAGTCCAGAACATTAGGTTAAATACTTTCACTTCCATTACATCTTTTTTAATACACTTTAAACATGTAAAAACAACTTTAATGGAAAAATACAAACACTATATGTACACGTCGGATTCAGGTGTTTCTGGGCTACTACAACAATAATACCAAATGTCATAATATAGTTTTATATTGTGATAAATATCATTCTGATGCATTGGTTAGCTTTGTTTGATCTTTGCTTCCAAAATTCATGTTTATATCTCACATCAGTATGAACAGGACATCTTATGAGCTGTAGCCATGATGTGTCCCAATATTTTTGTCCATATAATTCATAAACATCAATATTTCCTTAAAGTTTAATGGGAGATTTTTCTTCCCAGGTGATATGTGAAGAAAGTAGATGGTTAGTTATGGTAGAAAACCATTATTTACAGTCAGAGCATGACAAATATGTTAGAAGCAGAGGTACAACATTTAAAATCAGTCATGAATTAAAAAAAAAAATCAATGTTGAGAGAAATTAAGTAAAAAACAGCCTCTGAGGCGTTTTGGAAGCAAAGACAACAATTTAAACAAAACTAACCAACGCAATGATATTTACCGCAATATAAAAAAAACTATATTATTACATTTGACATTATTGTTTTGTAGCCCAGACCCCTGTTAGAAAAGAAACACGTACTAACATGTACTAATACATTTGTCCATATAGTGGAACACCAGTTTATCTTTACATTCCCTCACAAAACAGATACATTTTTAACATGGATATTCTTTAATCCTCAAACACCCGCTTCCATGTCACCCAGTGATGACGTGTCCCAGCAGCCACATACCAACAGTATATATAAGCAACACCACACCAGGACATGCACTGGGTCGAACATCCCGTATGTTATTCCCCACCTCCACCACAAACTGAACCACAGCTGTGTGCACACATTTACCACAAAAAGGAGGGTTTTTTGGCTGTAAACAAATATACACACACATTCGGGAATTCAGTCGTCTACAGGGAAACGTCTGGGCTAAAGGAAGCACAGGATGGGACGAGCCGTCATTTGTGCTCGTTGAAGTCTTCTCGCCTCTTTTTGAAGCCATTTGACCTGTGAGTGCTGAGGTCAAAGGACCTAAGGGCATGACAGGTGAGAAATGTGAGTTATGTGAACAGAGAACTGCATCCCATTCCTCAGCAATACCGTGAAAAACAAGGTAAGTTCTGATTTATATTTTTACTGTAGCGAGGACAATGGATAATAGACTTTGATACTTGTTTGGCTTCCACCAAATAATTGTCTCAAAAAATGAGTTGATACCAAATTATACCCAGTTACCGTGTAGAAAACCTCATCAGTGTCAGTGTATTCAGCACACAAACTGCAGCTGTTAGGGCTACGTAATATATGTAATTAATTAGATTAAACAAGATTTTGCTTTATGAAAATCAGGAAAAATGCCTAAATCACAAAATTTTTATTATTCTTCTGGAGTCTTTTTTTGCTCAAGAAAAAAAAAGCGACCTATTTTCTTCTTCTGATATGTTAATTGTGAATGTGTTTTTCCAGTCGTATGGCTTCAAGAAAGAGTACGTTTTGTCTTTACTTCATGTAGCTAGAAAACAATTGATTAAAATCATAAACTGACCATAAAATACTACTACTACTACTACTACTAATAATAATAAAAACCCACTTACAATAGTAGTGATATAAATGCCAAGCTTTAGTCGTGCTGCATTTGTGGTTTGACTTTGTCAGAAACAGACAAACATGTTGCTTGTTATCTCAATTTTTGTACACTCAAAGCAATTTAATGAGCTGAAAAACATGAAAAAAGCATTTTTGGTACTGGAAAGTGTAACTCAGGAACCTATATCAAAGTCAAGGTGTCTGTATCAGTACTGATAAATACTAAGCTTTAATTTTGACAAAACGTCTAAACAGTGAGTGTCTTCACACTATTTAAATCTGGTCCCTAGTGTTTTATTCCATTTTGTAAATATGTCACTGTATCTGTCCAATCCGGGCCTCATGCAAACAGAGCTTCACTGATTCTGAGTTCACTGCAATGCACAGCACACACTGCACAAAGTGTTACCCTGTGAGACCATCAGAAATGAATAGACGAACAATCATCCTCAATATCATCCAGCGCCCAGTGCCAGTCCTGAAGACCAAAGTCTCCTGAAGACAGCAGTCTGAAAGGGGACATGGGTTTTCACAGCCAGTTCAGAACACTGCACAAATGAAGTTCTATCTAGTGAGGTTTGTCTGTTACTCATGTTAGAGGAAACTCAGTGGTGGTACAAGAGGGAAAGTACTCAGACACACAACACTGCCCAGAGGGAAAATATATTTATACATAAAAAATATTGTGAACTTCTGTAGGCTCATCGTGTATATGCAGAACACAACTCTGCGGCTCCTCACAGTCCCACATTTCAAAAACATCTCTCAGTGAAGGTGCAGTGAATACTAAATGTAAGCTTTCAAACAGCACAAGAAAAGATCCGCTGCATGAATGTAGCCATCTGGGTTCAGCAGCAGGAGATGTAACAAAAAGTTGAGTTCAGATCAGAAGATCAGAATTGCTTTTGTTAGATTCAATAACTTTAGATCTATTATGGATGCTTTAAGTAGCCGCTGCTGCTTGACTTTCAGCATTTGAGAAGTTCCAAAAGCTCCAGAGGAGCAAAGTATCTTACTTTGTCAGTTTAATTACAGCATGTTTATTTTCTACCGGGTCACTTGAGAAAGCTTTGAAAACCACAGCAAGACCAGGAAATGGCTCACTTTTAATGTAGAAACCTTTACAGCGTGTACTACAGATCAACTGTACAATACAAATGTTTACTGGACATGACATAGAGAATATATTACATCTCCCATCTGTTACCTACCTGCTCTTGCTGGTGGGCAGCTGTCGACTGGGCCTCCTCATGGACTGACTGGGCTGGACCTTCATGGAGGCACGTGGTGAGGAGCGTGCAAAGTGCTCTGGTGGTGGAGGCTTCTTAGGGATCTTCTTGACTAGGCGGCTCACCCACTTCTGCTGCTCCTCCTGAGAGATAGCCAGCAGCAGCAGGTTCTTGGCCGTGGACACATCGTAGTTGACTGGAAGTGGGTAAAAGCAGCACTTACACTTAGCCAAAGTTTCATTTGCCAGGATAAAGCTGTTATACTGAAGAAGCCCGTTTTACCTTTACAGGGCGCGACGATCTCCTCCTTTTTGTCCATGTGGTCCTTGTGGCACTTGATGTGGCAGCGCCGACACTCCAGCGCAGGCGGTGGTTTGAACATGTTCCACAGCGGCTTGGTGCACGCTTCACAGTTGGTGGGAAAGTGGTACAGTGTGGGGATGAACTCGTGGCCTTTGTGGCAGATGTAACTGGATTTCTCTCCAATGGGAAGTTCCTCAGGTTCCTTTTTGCTCTCACCCTCGTTGGCATAAAGAATCTGTAGAGCAACAGCACAAGAGGATAGCATTTTTTTGCAAGCATTAAAAACCTTAATACAGTATTTGTAACAACCAAAACAGGTACAGATTTCGTCATCAAAGTAAAAAAGAAGCAGGAATGTGGTACTGAGACAGACCTGGAATATCCTGGGGATCTCTTTGGCATCAGCCCGGTACACATCTGTCTGAGTGACAGGCCTCACATGGAAGAGTTTGCTGATTTGAAGAAAACAAAATGATAATAATGTTCAACCTCCAGCATCTTAACTCTTAACCAAAACAGCCTCTGTCAGAGGTGGAAGCAAGTTTTAACACTCACTCTATATCAAGCACCATGTATGGAATGGACTGCTCTTTGTCTTGTTCGCTGTTGTAGAAGAGAATCTTCTTGCTGCTCACTACAACATACTGAAGAAAAACAGAACGGAGATGTAAGAAAATGTATTTGTTGAACACTGTACTCATGATGTTGGTTGTATCCTCAGTACCTTTTTCTCCCATCCAAACTTCTTGGTGTTGTTTCTCACAGGGAGAGACAGCCAACCCTCCAGCCTTGTTTCTGAATGAGAATGACAAGGAGAAAGTTTGTAACCAATCTATTAGGTTTACAATAAAATATACTTTAAATTCAAGACAAGAAGAAAGACTATTTTATAACTGTGTGAACCGTGCATTGAGTATATATTAAATTTTTTGCAAATTGAAAAGTCAAATTTCTTATATATGTCTGCAGCAGCAACAATGTAGTGAAAATAAAAAGAGAAATACCTTTTTTTGCCACAAAAATGAAAAATAAAGACTTTGAAGAAATAAAGTGCTATTCTAAACATTAACTACCACTCTTGGAGACATTATAGTGTCATGTCAGCCTGGTAAATATGGCAGTGGAGAAGTGCTTATGGATCTACATCTATAAGACAAGGTTAATAATGAAGCCTTTACCTGTATAAGCATCATCAGTGTCAAACTCTGGCCCGCTGCTCACACTGGTAGAGTCGATGGACTGGACACTGAGGGTCTGCAGGTGATTCCTCAGCTGTTCAATGTCACTGTCTTTACTGTCCAGAGCCATCTGCAGCTCAATACGCATCTGACTCTCATCTGCTAATTGCTAAAAACAGAAAACAACAGATCAAGACCCAGAGGAAGCAAAGAAGATGCTGCGCCTGCTGGTGGAGCCAATACTTATTTGGGCCGTTTATGCAGATTACACAAGCATTTCCATTCAACTCCATTTTAAGGCGAGATGTGACAAAACACCAGTTGAGGAGAAACAGTCTTTGCTCGATACTACAACTGACCGCCTGCATTTCGTTGATTTCTCGCTGGTATTTGATGATGGTGCTGTTCAGTTTTTCCTTCTCTGATCTCAGCTCCAGTTGCAGCTTCCTGTTTTCTTTCTCCTTTCGCCGCATGTCTGTGTCGTTACCGCGGCGGCTGCCTCCTCCGCGCACCTCCTTCCTATTCATGATCTCCGCCAGTTTATTGACAGCCTGTAAACAGACATCAGTGCTATAATTTCTGCCGTCATTTGTTTGCAAATTAGTTACAAAAAAAGACAAAAAATTGCAGGGTATGACTGCCTACCTGGGTTTTCAGTGTCCTCTCTGACTGTAGCTGTTTCTCAAATGCCTGCTTCATCTGGCTGATCTGTTGCTCCCAATCCTTCGATTTCTCAGTTTCTGTTAGAAAAAAAAAAAGTAATATTATTGGAATAAATGTCAACCCAGATAGCAACATTTTGCTTGTGGAATGATTTTGAGATTCAATTTTAGATTACCTTCTAGTGTCTCCTTCAGTTTGTTGTTCAGCTCTTCCTTCTCATTGGCCAGGTTGGCAACATCACTGGTCAGAGTGCGATTCGCCTCCTCCAGCTGCATAAGACAGGAGATACCATCACATTCTGTATTCTGTAACAGTCTGATCCCAAACCCTACCATATGCACCCTCAAACTAAAGTTAATCTCCTCTTTTTATAGCTGTATTGTACAGCTCAAAGATGCACTTTGTTTTCACTTTACTGTCCAGAAAAAGAAATAATACTGCAACTGACCGAAGTGATCGTGATGTCCTTTTCAGCCAGCTCTTGACGATGTCGGGCCATCATCTCCTTCAGTTCCAGCTCCTTCATTATCTTCTCCTTCTCCAGGTCTGAGTACTGCTCCTCTGCGATTGAACGTGCCAGCTGTTCTGAGTCAGCCTTTGTCAGCGTGATCTCAAGCTGTGCTGCCAATGAGTCCCTGTAAGAAACACAAACGGAATGAGTTGCTGAATTACTCACGAACTGGTAAACAAGGTACATCTAATGCCTAATTTTCATTCATTGTATGGTGGTGTGAAAACAAATAAGACACCTCTCTTCCTGAAGCTCCTGCAGAGACTGCTGCATGTCTTTGTAAAGTTTGTTTCTTTCCTCACACTCCTCCTTTAGTTCACGAACCTGGGTCTTATACAGCGTCTGGAATTCACCGCACAGCAGGTTGAATACACGTCACAGCTGGATTCAAAACTGTGATACAAGGCTTAGCCTACGTGACACTTATAAAGACATCAGCATGCAACTAGGGTGGAAAATAAAGCATGTTTGGCTAAGCAATACTGGCTATTATGTATGTAAAATAAACAGAGGAACATGGTGCTATTGAAACAATAAAAATGTCCATGGTTTAACTATTATAAAAGTATAGAAAAAATATGTAAAAGCATTGGAACACTTCACCGTTCAAAAGGCGCATTAAGCACATGCATTAGCTACTGATACAACAAATGTTCACATTGTACCAATGCTGCCAACTCACTCACAGTGAGTCATTTTCTATCAACAGTTGCAAATACACTCACAGAGAAATACTGCTCAGCCTCTAACTGATCTTGGAGTTCCTTCATTTGCCCATCTGTGTCTTGTCTTTCCCTGTGGATAAAAATAATGTGTCAATATCCATTCATCATCGCCTTCATGTCAGAATATGATGTCTACACTGGGCTGGAATGTAGGTGAAAAGCTGAATAAAATGAACACTGACTTGCGCAGCTCCTGGTTCTGTTTCTCCAGACTGCGTTTAATGTCCAGCAGGTGATTGGTTTCCTGCTTGAGTTGTTTCTCAGAGGTTCGCAGAGAGTTGAGCTGCTGGTTCTGAGCCTTCAGGTCGTTCTGTGTCAGATTGCGCTTCTGGGTCTCTTGCTCAATCTTCAGCGTCAGATTCTTCACCTGAAGACAGAGGGAGAGAGGAATAAGGAGAAGCCGTGTGAGCGAAGAGTTCAAAATTCAGATTTTTTTTTCTATTAAAGTTGTATTTGAATAGGCTATTTAAATGCATTACACCATAAATTTAAAAAAAATAAAAAAACATCCTACTATTTCAAATAACTGAGGGTGTTTATTTTGGTGCATTGCTTTTCTTATTGATTTCTCCTGCTCCCTCCAAAGAGCTGACAACTGACACTGTGTGTTAAATAGGCTGTGGGTTCAGTTTCTGTAAGGGGCATTTAATATCTAAACACACACTTCACGGTTCTCCTGTGCAGAATAAACACTCACCTCCTCTGTGAGGCGGTCCTTGTGTCTACGCAGCTCGTCTAGTTTCTGCAGAGCCTGTTTATAGTCACAGTCCATCATGCTGCTGTGCTTCTCCAGCTCTAGTATTCGGTTCTCCAGCCGCAGTTTGGCTGCTCGCTCCTCTGCCAACTTCTGTTCCATCTCTGAGCGGGTTGTAAAGGAGAAGACAATTGATCACAACACAGAAAAATCAGTCTTTGTTATTGGTTTTTCAGACACACACAGTTGAAGTAAACAAGTAGTTGTCGGATAACAGTTTCATGAGGAGAAACAATGATAGCTCTACCTTTCATGGACTCAGATTTGGCACCCTCGATGGTCACTTTGATCTTGCTCTTGTCCGCCAGCATTGCCCTGGTTGCTTTATGAGAGGACTCCTCCTGCTCCAGCTCCTGTTGCAGAACCTTCAGTTTGTAGGTCAGATCGATCTCCTTGTTGCTTTTCTCCTGTAAAGAAAACAACAAGGTCAGAGGTGATCAGATAAACTCAAGCGAAGACAGCCTGCCACAAAATACATACAAGACTGACAGAAAAATCTATCTAAATCCAAAAATGTCAAATGCTAAACATGAAAGGTCAAGATTTACAAACCAATCATGAAAGGATATGATCAATATGAGTGATCAGCTTCGGTTTACCTTCTCCAGATCAGTGAGTTTCTCCTGCAGCTGTCTCTTCTCGGTATCAGCTTTGGACAGAGCTTGTCTCTGCTGGCGAACCTCCTCTTCCAGCCCTGAAATCCGGCCTGCACACAAACGCACAGCAGAGTAAAAAACAGGCATGTGACTACAACACTAGATTCTCATTCTGACACATAACCAGACTCCCAGCAGTCACCCAGAGATTTTAATTTCCTCTCCATTTCCCTCTTGTATTAAAACTCCATTCTTAACTTGGTCTATGGCCAACTCAAACTAAGAGAATATTACATTTCTCCAATGCTACAAGTTTATTTACATGCGCACCTGATTAGCAGTTCTTCAAGCAATAGTTGTTTATAAATATTTCATGTCTGCTGTTTCTCCAGTAAGCTGGTTTGTGGTAGAAACAATTTAACTCGTGATTTAATTACATAATGCTTTTTATTGTTTCACTTGTTAATATGACATGTAGTGTGTGTCTGGAGCCCAATATTCATAGTACGACAAGGCAGAACCAGGGCCAATTGAAGCATTCCAAAATAATAAAAGTGTCCTTTTAATGATGTCTCATTGTGCCCCTTACATCTGCTGTGCTTTGATTGCACCTGAGTGGAGCATTAGCACCACCAACTGCTTATCTGGAGACACACTTTACTTGTATTGCTGCTGGTCATGGTCAGTAACTTCTCTGTATTTCAGTAACAGACTTTGTATATTCATTATTTATATCAAATCTTCCCTGTGCAAGTTTTGTTTGCAAAGCCTAAATGCTAAAAGAAATGTGTGCAGTACCAATAAATGGACCTCCTTTCTCCTCAGGTGTACTGTGTGTAGAATTATATTAAACTTGTACTACACTAGTGTCAATTATTACTTGTTCATTGCAATTATTTCAATGACAGTTACCTGTAAACTCACCTTTCATGATCCTGTTATGTCGAGATCTGTGTTAACTAATCAACATTTGCTCCAAGTATGACCTCATCTCCATTAACACAACCAGATAAAAGCTTTTATATGGCAGGTGAAACAGCCTGAGTACTGCCTTAATCAGATTAAGGTTGAATTATTAGCCATGATGTAAACAAAGTTCCCTGTATGATTACACAAATGCATGCTGGGAGCTGACCAGTACAGCCACAGTCAGCTACTGTTGCAAACTGACCCACTCCAGGCAATTTGACTTCATGAGAAATGGACCGCAGTCCAAATGTGGCCCATTTAATAGCTGTTCTATAGAGATGGCTGACAGGGAGTGTATTTCATATTGACTCTATATACTAACATTTGTTAAACAAGTGCAACAAAATGAAATATCAAGTCTATTTGCTCTTGTAGATATCTGAACCCATTCTCTCACACAAACCTATTTTGATAAAAGCTCTTACCAAGTAAATCCAAATCAACTTCTCACACGCTCGCAGTGTGGTTGCTTACTGAATGCATTTTTATTCTTGCAGTCTCACTGCATTGCAAACTCCTTATTTGCACTGCAGTGCAAAGCTGGAAAGCTTCTTCAGGACATTCAATGTTTGTGTGGTACCTTGCCCTCTCCCACCTGCCTGCACCAATATATCTGTAATTTAAGGTGTACAGCACACTTAAGGAAAATTACATCAAGAGGCATTAATTCTCCATTTTTAAAGTCAATAAATACTATTTCCACATCATAAAAATACAGGAAACTGGAAGAGTGTTTAGTAAAAGCAGACTTTACCGTGAAGCGCCTTGCTTTTGTATGTAATAAACAACTTACATGGCTGCAGAATTAATAAAGGTTTGCTTCAAGTTTGATTTTGGGTGTATTATAGTACATGTTCAGGTTACGGCATAATTACATAAAATAGAATCAGATTTAGTCTCATGTCTTTTGAAAATGCTATTATTATCATCTTAAAAAAATATGTGCTACATAATCTATCTTATTTGAACGTGTAGATTTTAGAGGTGTCAACGTAAGCATACCTTGTACCCAAATGTTTTTCGCAATAACTTAGAGACTTGCCAGGGCATTGTAGATGTCTGTCCGGACATTCAGACATCCACAATGCCTGCATTAACCCTACGTTAGTCACCTGGGGTGTTTCGACACCCCAACTTTTTAAAATTGCTCATAATTTCCAAATTAATA
>JAPQRQ010000025.1:54477-78234 GCA_037367365.1 Apogon talboti | reverse complement strand
ACACACACACACACACACACACACACACACACACACACACACACACACACACACACACACACACACACACACACGCAAAGTATCAGCCATGTTTTCGCTACAGTTGAGATTGCAAATATTGACTTGAGACTCTGCATTCATCTCAGAAATGTCCAGACTGATCTGATGCTATTATCACCACGTTACCTGTCGGGACACCGCCAGCTGCAACGCCAGGTAGAAAGCTGCTAGATGGTCAGTGGGAGACAGACTCTGAGCTCTGCAGAGGGAGAGAAGGGAAAAACAATTTGTGTGTTCAGGCAAGCTGAATAAAAAATTTAATAAGATTAGATGAAACTTTAAAGATCCCTGTGGGGAAAGTGGGTCACTGCAGTGGCCAAATGGTAAAAACGTGGTAAAGAAAACAATGGAGAACTTGCAACAGAAGCAACCAGAGGGTGATTTACATTTAGAGACAATTACATCATACACATACAAAGAAAGCAGGGAAAAAAAGCCTGCAAGGACATAAACTAATAAAGCCAGAAAGTGGAAAAAGTGAGCTTTCATTTTAGTAAAATAGTGCATAAGTGGATTACATACTTATGCTAATATACCATCACTGCCAAACAGGCCTGTCACAATCCGTAGTCATCATACTGCAATATTAGAAATGTGAAGTGATTAATTAAGATAACTGTCATTAGAGTTTTCATTCATCCCCATAAAAACAGTTGGGTGAAACTTATTTAATCACTATTTCCACATTGTTTCCCACTGTTTGACTGACGTTCATTGCAGCTCATTCTTCATCTGTGAGCTCAATGGAGAACTAGCACTGCAGTAAGTCATGCCATATCTGCCATGTTTGATATTTATTAACAGAAGGTAAACAGAAATGTAATTCATCATATATGTTCCAGATCTCTTCTTTATAACATGTATTATTACACTATTATTAGATTTACAGATCAGCTGAGTCATAAAACCTAACAGAATAGACATTAAGTCATTAATCACAACTATTTATGGTCACGGCCCCAGTCACAGAACATTTACTGGCAGGAAAGGATCGAGGTAATGATCTTTGGGTCCGATCATTTGGTGAGATACAACAAAGTTACTTCAAACCACTGGAAAAAAAAAAAAAAAACGGCCTGTGGTGTGAAAAACTACTGGAGGGAAATTAAAATGTTGGTGTAAAACAAGACAGTGGCTCAGACCCAACCTTTGGAAGGCTCCCAAAGCTTTCCTCTGGTACTCCTCCTGTGTGCTTCGTAATGACGCTGAAACAACACAGGGAGAAAAACAAGTGCTTAAAATCAACATGATGTAGATTCTTAAAAATTACATAAGAAACTGCTTTCAATTAGAGCTTGTCGACATGGCCAAAAATTGCATCTCATTTCTTTTTCTCAACATTATGGCCAATTAAATATTTTAATTCATTATTTTCTGGTTATAAGAAGTGATGACCAAACATGATTGGTGGATACTCCCTTTACTAAATCTGCATGGCATAAAGAAACACATATGAATAAATGTGGAGAAACACACTCACAACTGATATATTACAAGGAGCAAACCGGTTGCATTTTCAATTCGGCAAGAAAGGTCTTCAGAGGAATAATCATGATTTTGCATTTTCAGAGAACAAAACCTTAATTAACTGAATTAATTCAATATATTGCACAACCCTACATTCAGTGTTTTCATCTAATCGACACATTTGATGACATTCTCATACTTACCATCAGTGGCTTTGAGGCTGTAGACCAGGCCGATGGCCAAGTAGCCTTTAGCTCTAAACTCAGCTGCTTTCTCCCCCATGTCAATCACCATCTTTGCAAAGGACTCCCCTTCTTCCAACTGGATTAGGGAAGACACACAAATCAGAGGAAAATAGTAGAAAGGTTAGTGCGGTGATCAGCAGAGAGAAGAAATGAGGGACAACATATGAGGGGTGGATAATAAAGATTTTAGGAATGGTGGATACCCAGTGCAGGGGTCCGATACACAGTTTGACAGCCAGTAGGGGTATGGTGGGCTCATCAGGCTTCAGACGAATACACTCCTTGAGAACTTTAACAGCCCGAGCGGATTTCCCTGCAGCCATTAGCGACAGAGCGAGCTGGTACCAGAGATGGAACTCCTCAAAGGCAAACTTCATGGCTCTCTCCAAACACTGGGACATCATAGACAGGACACGTTTCATTAATGTGATCAGAGGGTCTTCTGTCTGCTTCATCAAGGTGAGTATAAAATATTTCTTAAACTTGATTAAATCAGGGTTTAATTCTGTTGTGCCAATCTTTATTTTCCAGTCTAAAATGTGAACCACCATTTACTTACACTTGGGGAGATTTAACTTCTAAAATGGTTGCCTTTTCAAGATGGACTGAGCAAACATAATCAAGTTCTTCAAAGAGACTTAAGGGAGAGAATCAACCCAACTGACAATTCATGTTGCTGCTGAATTTCTGTCAAGATACCGGTTCAGCGAGGAAACGATTCTGGAGTCGAACAGGAAGATTGGACCAACTGTCAAACATGGCAGTGAAAGAAACAAAGCTGTCCTGCCAAACATGCCAAAACAGTCTGCCAGTCGCTGCCAGGTCTCTGTTTTTACTTTCCTGGCCAGCAAGTTTTTTCTCAAAGGAAAAGAAATGAGGACTTCTTTGCCGAACCATCATGAGTAAACAAACTAACTTTTTAGCTAACTAACCATGTACCATTTTGTTTAGGAATATTGTGCAGCTGATAGTTTCATCAGTTTTATACTTAATAGCAGCAGGCAAATCTACTTTTTATTTATTCATTTCCCTTTACTTTGGTTAAGCAAGCATCTCCATGTTAATTAAACTCTATTTAATGTTGGTTTACATTAATGAGATTTTATTTAAATATGAACTGACTCATTTTAAACATAAATTAATCCTTGCTGGTGCAGTTTTAAAATAATTTTCTATCCAGCTTCAGTAACTTTAATGAAATAATCTAAATTTACATAGCTGTTTATGCTTTAACCAAACTAATAAGAGTGTTAGTATGTGTAATGCAGCCCACAGAGCGACTGCTCACCTCTGACAGCATCTCGTACTGCCCTCTCCTGCCCAGAGCGATAGTCAGCAGGTCATACACCACGGAGGCAGACTGGAGGCTGATGATACGATCATTATTGTGTTCAGGAATCCTGCTCAGCACAGCGTCACGGTTTGCCTAGAACACAAACAGAATACATACACAGTTTTTATTACCCCACCCTCCCGAAGGGGAGGCAAGAGGTATTGTTTTTGGTTGGATTTGTTTCATTGTTTGTTTGTTAACACTGTAGCAGCAAAACTATTGGTTGAATTCATACCAAATTGGGTTTATAGATTGCCAGTGACCAAGAATAGATGTGATTACATTTTGGGAAAAGTAGGTCAAAATAAAATTTTTTTATGAATTAAAATTTTTTTTTTCCCTATTTACTTATAATGGGCGAAATTTTAAATGTCTATAAAAACATCAATTTTGTTTCAATTAATTTCAAAATTGGCGCACCTATAGAGGCAATTGATATGACATCAGCACACGCATAGACATGATGACATCAGCTGGTTCGAGGCCAAAATAAGCTACAATACGTGCGAGGGGCGGGGCTTGTTGTGCCTGGCATCACTTGTTTGATGTTTTTTTAGTGTATATTTTTTATTTCATATACTGAAACTCCATCTACAGCCTAAACCGCAGCTCTCATTTCAAGTTTAACACACGGTCTTAATAATGTTTCTTTGGAAAATTGATTCAGTGTGTTGATCAGGGATTACCAGCAGAACCTTTTATTTGATGTTGAAGCAACTATAGTACTGTAGAGCTCAGAACACTGTCCTAAAGTGTTTTTATACCTGAAAGTCTGAACCATGGTCTTAGCCAATATTCATGTTTTACATTGTTTTACAATTGGGCCAGTTAGTTTTACTTTTTTTCTGATTAAACAAATCATCATCTTTTATGTGTGGTGCATCTACTGTATGTGTATTTGGTGTTGATTGATTTATGGACAGGCGTGCATGTGACGTTGGCATGTTGTTAATTCGGGTGATCATTAACTTCCTCTGTTCTGCTTTTTGGCGACAATAGCTTTTCATAACCTCCTGTAATTGGTCTCAAACCCAGAACCAATGTGATCCAAGACCACTGCTCCTGGTGGCAACAAGCACGCACCCTGTTTGGAGGTTTGACGCCTGCGAATCTGACTCAGATTAATATGGCAAGTCTGAAAGTCTGCGACACTTGATGTAGGTGTGAAAATGCACTCGTAAACATATTTAGTGCTTTATATGAATATCTCTACACTTGAAGTTCTCGGGCCAAGGTTTGAGATTAACTGGTGGATTTGACATGCTTCTCACTTGGTGTTTGTGTCTTACCATTGACTCGCTGATGAGCAGCAGCAGCAAAGCTTCTTCTGTGTTTTCCTGAGGGCAAAACAGACTGAGAGGAGAGAAAGTCAGATATAAGAGAACAGAAAAGGGGAAAAGACAGAGAAATAACAGCACACTACCACAGCCAGTTCTGGAGCCATGTTGGCTGTTTTCCTTTACTTTCCTAGTTTAGCACCAGTAAACACACATTATCACTTACTTCTCTCCTGAGTACACCCGTGGGCGTCGGCTTAGGCTGTAGTTCTTGCTGTGAGTGTGTCCTTGCCGAGTGGGATCGTCCAATGGCGACGCGGTGGGCGGGTCTTCGAGAGGAGACCAGTAACTCTGTTCGCACATTCCTCGGAGCAAGATCTCTGCAAGCTGTCTCGCTATGGTCTACATACATACACACAGATACACAGAAAAATACATGCACATTTGGCGGAGATACCCTGGCACTAAAATAGCAATCTGTTTACATGAAGGCACACTTGCTATTTAACAACCAAAAATCAGTTATTAATCCCACTGGCTAGAGATAACAGTGAAGAGACTGAAGCCATGTCCAAGTCAGATGTGTAACAATATAGCAAAATTACATTAAATGGGTTTGTTTTGTTTGTTTAATTGGTTTGTTTATTATCATCGGTTCAGAAATTCTGTTTAAGTATGCAGTAATGCTGGAGGTGAGTAAGATATCAGCATCACTCACCATGCGCAGGTTCTGAGTCGTTCTGGTCTCAACAGCCCGAAGAATCTCCCGAAATCGACCTACGCCATGTGTCAAATTGCTATGGAAACAACAGAATAATAACATTTGTCAGAGAGTGTAGAACAGAAATGAGGTAACAGATCCATTACAACACATAACACACAAGCACAAACTTTGATATTATTTGCAATATGTCAAGTTGCACATTTTTCTATGCATTCGCCAGTTTTAACGATGACACAGCAAACAACTGCCTTAAGGTAAAGCTGTAAACCTAGAAAAACTACATCCCAAGCATAAGCATTTACATGTCTTTGATGTTTTGTTTATATTCTCAGACATTTCATGCTGCACTAGGCAGTTTTACATGCTGGTGGCTGCAAATTAGAGGAGAATCATAAACCCAGAAATGATGTAAGGTGATGTCAGTAAACAGTCATTATTTTTTAGTGTAATGTGTACAGATGATGGAAGAAATATATTTTGGTTAACAAAAGGCATATTACCACTGTTTACATTTTAGGTACTTTGTCCTATATGGAATGGGATCGGTACAAAAACAATGAGTAGTATACTTTTACCCAGTTCACTGTGATTCTAGTGCATAGTTTTGGCAAACTGCATCCACCTCTGTCATTCTCAAAACAACACCACCTTGCAAATATCAGCTGCACTGTGCATGTTGCTTAACTGTATTCACACTTTTCTGCTTTTATCCACCTGTCAGCAGCTTTGTAACATTGGAACTGTGAAGTGGGTGTGAAGTGTCGTCTTTTGAGAAAAAGAGAAAAAAAAAAAGAGAGGGAGAGGCTTGTTCTTGGTTACTGTTATGGCACACAAAGCCCAGTGTATAAAACTTCTTGGATCAGGTTTTGTCCATTTCTGTCTCGTGTTTTGTGGCTCTGATGTGACTGCCAAACAACTTTTCCCTCATCTCCCCTCTACACCATCACAGCCTGCCTTCTCTCACCCGTTTTTGAAGTGGATGACATGGGCTCTCTGTAGGCCTGTCTCCAGGAAGTACCCCAGCTCCTGGTCTTGGGCTGCAGGGCCAGGCTTTGGGCTGCGGTTCTGAATCCCCGCGGACAGAGCCTGCAGCAAAACACACAGCAGTAAAAAGGCAGAGTGAGTTAATGCCTGAAATGGGGACTGTTTGCCAGTTGGCTGTCACGAGCGGTACTGCTTTAGCCAGACTGCACTAACCGCATAATATTCATCACACACCCACAAAGACGGCATAGCACTTGGGAGTCCAGGCGCTAACAGGATATTTGGTGAGTGTTCATGAGATAATGTGGCACTAGGTACTTATCAGACCAGAGCGCCTATTTCACACCATTAAACTAGAGGCCTAATTGAAAATAACACTTAAAAATCACACATTAATACTCAAATCACACCTTCTCGGCCTCCTGCAGATAAAGCAGAGCAATGTCTCCTGACTTTTCATAGCAGGTGATGATTTCCTGCTCCCGCTCTGTTGAGCCCCTATTGGACGACGGAGACCCTGTGTTTTTATTGGTCAAAGATGGAGAGGCAGCTGGCACCTTCTCCAGACACAGGCCTAGAGGAGAGAGACAAGAAAACAGACCTTAAAACACAATCACTTGCTTGAGTTCATAACTTATAAATCATAGATGAAAGGATATTGTGACTAGAGAACAAAACAGCAGAATACATTGTGTTACATGGACAGAATGAAAAAATAAATGAAGTCTCCAGAGAGACTGAAAGAAATACTGTTATTAGATTTAGTGATTTATCCTGAAAACGCAATGAAATTTAACATAAACATGAACAAGTACAACAGAAATAATAATACAAATTAAGTATACATTGTTAAAGTGCAAACTGAGAGGCCTCTCTGTGTTATATATGTAGCTTTTAATTCTTGGCTGTTGATGAGCAGTAGCTCTGCACTGCCACCATGTGGAGAAACACAGTATGGTCTATGGACTGATAGTTACAGGAGGCGAGGATTAGAAGGATGTAAGACATTAATCAGCTGATTCTATATATAAACATACAGCTTAATTTAAAAGATGACCCAGTATTTCAATAACCTGAACCCCATTGAAAATCTCTAGGTCTGGATGCACCAGTGACATAAAGGACATAGCAGCAGCAGTGTGAAGGAGGCACAACATCACAGAAAATTAAGGATATTTCACTAAAGTCTGAAGTATGAACCATTAGTATTGTATTGTTTAAAAATGCATATGAGTTTGTCTTCCTTATTTGAGGTCTACAAACAACCTTTTCATTTTTTGTAACTTTATAAAATAAATGCCTCAATAACAATATTGTGTTAATATTTTATACAGCAGAAATGCTGTCAGCAGTGTTTGTAATAGTTATTTTGCTAAAACACACACCTGTGAATGCTTAACCTGATAGTCTATTACCATAATGTTTCATAATAGTCGTTGCATTAACCAGAACTGTAACAGCCTCAGAACTGTCTATGAAAAAAGACTTAGATTGTACATCTGATGAAGGAATGTGAGAAAAAAATGGATACTATAACAGAGAAGTCAGAAGAAAATGTATTCTATGTAAAAGATAGATTACAGCATCACCGCCGTCAAATAAAATTAATGTAGAGAACATACGTTTCCTAGACATAATGGTTGTTGAACTGGTTTTTCTTCTAAGTGTCTATTATTTGCAATATCTCTTCTTCAATTTTCACAGATAATGTAAAAACATGTCTACTATGATGGTAGGTTAGGTTATATAATTTTTTAATTGAGAATTGTACAATTTTCTTCGCTGCACAACCCCCAAAATTTATGCTGAAATGAATGTACAAAGGACTTTTTAATCAAACATCAAATTTTCTGCACATTTTTTCCACTGTAACTGTAAGACTCAACAAGACAGGTTTGATTAAAAATGGTTTCAGTTAGAAATGAACAGAACACAGTATATACTATATACACAAACAATATGGGAATGTCCCATGGCTTTTCCTGTTTGAAAGGATGTTTTGGAATAAGGAGGTTAATAGTTGATATGAACTGGTCTAGGTCACCAATGTGTGATGTCGTTGGACACATTTTCATTCATCGTATTAATGACAATAACTTGTGCCTTAATTGATTGTCAGATGTTGGAAAGAGTTGTGGAAAAACGCTGACATGATACTGGGATGACTGAAAGGTAAAAATTACATGAAACAATGGAACGGCCTCTATGGATATATGCGTAGAGGGTACAACCTGACAACAGAACTTTGATAAGGTTGATAGTGTGTTGTATTTGCTACTGACAACTGCAAAACTGTCACCAAATAATTGTTTCTTATATCAGCGCATTTCTGAGTTCTTACCTTTAGTAGCATAGGCCTCTGCTATCATGGACAGCCTGTAGACAGGAGCCCCAACCAGCTGCAGCTCATCCAGGTTCACCCTGCTATAGTTACCTGAAATGATGAAAATCATTCCAGCAAATTTAAGAAAACAAAATCTGAAACCCACTGTAATGTTTAGTTGTTGTTAAGTTGTTAAATTTGTGTTACCTAGAGCATCTTTGTATTCTCCCTCTACGTAGCAGAGTTTAGCCATCAGCAGGCTGGCTTCCTGGAGGTAGTCGGCCTGAGGGACAGAACACTTAGATTAAAAAATGACCACAAATACAAGATTAATTTAAATGATTAAAGACAATTTTAAATAATGAAATGCTTACATCCTAAATTAAGACAAGAAAAAACCCACAGACTAAATAAATTTATGTAAACTAACTAAATCTGCCTGGCTACAGAGGGTAAATAAAATAAAGCACACAGTGACTCATTTAGAAAGTGTCCGCAGTCTGTCTGACATCACTTCACCCACAGTTACCTTCAGGTTTCCTCTGTCCAGAGCAGCAGTGAGGTGTTTCCTGACCTCCACCAGTTTGGGTCGTGGGCCCCTGGGACTGGCTCCCTGTTTGATGGGATTCTCCTTCAGGTATGTCTGGAGCTTACATTCTCCCAGTAACAGCTCCCCGAGGTCATCTGCACATACAAACAAAGCACGAGTATTTACAGAGCTGTCATGAGACGACCGGTCCTACAAGACTTTAACAGGCCTTTAGGCAAGGAGTTGTGTCTGTGATCTATGGTCACTTTGTCGCACTGCTAATATAATCAATTTAAGATCAACATTCACAGGTAAATCAACACCATGAGCAATCGCAGGATTCAATTTACAGTCATTTTAAGATCAATTTAGAATTAATTTACATGTAATCAAAGGTTCATCTAATAGTAATCTAAAGTAAAGGTCAGTTTAAGCCAATGTGAATTCAATCTATGGCAACAGTTCAAAGACAAACTACATTATATATTTGGTCAATCTTCATTAAATTTATGTGAAATCTAACAGTCTGAGGGTGTCCCTGCTGGTCAGCTCTACTGGGATTATGAGAAAAACAGTAAATCTATATGCAAGAAATGTTCTATACGCTCATACACATACCAAGCAGCATTATGAACAGCCATGACAATCTCCTAAAACCACAAGAGTGTTCATGCATACAAAGGGTGGAATGACCAATAATCCTGTTACTCAAACTGGTTCAGTCGGCGACCAGAGCTCAAATGCGTCATGTGCTAAATACAATCAAACCTGTAGTCAATAATGGTAGCATTATATCAACATCAGAAGTGGACTACTATGCCCTGTTTTCCATGAATGTCTTAAATGTTCTGATAGTTATAGTTATAGCCGAATGTCAAGTGTTTTAGATTATTATATGTCATTAAAACTGTAAAGTGAAGAAATCACAGTAACTCATGGTCTATACTTCCTCATTTTAAAGAAGTGTTTGTAACAGTTACAATCGATTCCATGATGTTAACAGTGATAACTGTCATTTCCCTCAATCATAAACAACTGAGATACACTGGTTGTACATAAAATGCATGAGCTAGTTAAATGCATGATATATAGTACATATGATCAGGATGATGCCGCCTTCACCTCAATTTGAGCCATGACAGTACACCTCCAGGAAACACAAACAACATGATAAAACACTGACCAACATGAATGTGACACAACTAGGCCAATTAGACTGTACTGTTTTTCCTGCCCTAAACTATCTTTATTCAATTTGGATACTAAAGTCCATTGTTAACGACTAAAAATATCATAAGAAATGGTCCTTTCCATACAGTCATTTCATATATACTATTTATTAGAGTATTTACAGGAAATGTGCTTAATTGTGGCATGTATGGTTACCTGAATATGACCTATATTGTATCACAGTATCTAAACATCTGAGAATTTTTATCTAGTGCATACTTTTGGACTTGTAATGGTTCAATGTTATGGACTAATCATTTATTATACAACTGTCATAATGGAGTAATATCACAGATGCAAGGGAATTTGATAGTAAGGGCCTATTCCAATGTTAATTACAACTGCATGACAGTAAATAAAGTTGCTTTTAAATCACAAGTGGTATGGTATACAAAGCAAAACAATAAAATAAATATCATTTAAGTGTTTGGATTATTTATTTTTGATTCAGTTAAAACAGTAAAACGAATATCACACATATTGTACACTGTACGCATAACTATGAATATCATACTGTTTGACGCCTAGCATGTAGCTAAGTAAAGTTAGCAAACATGTAAATCTTCATTTAAAAATCAGCTAAGTTTTAGTGTTCTGGTAGTTTTGCTACGAACTTGAGCCCGATAGAAAGCATAACAAGACATATAACATATAAGTAGATTGTTGAGATACATTCGGCGTTATTAAAAACCCAAGAATAACAGTTAAACCCCAACCATTTGAGTGTGATAGTGGATTGGAGGTTGAGGTCCATGTAGCTTAGAGGGGGTCAGGGGGAGCAAGAGGTCACAGGAAAATCTAATTTATCATGTTACTGTGATGGTGAATGTTGGTTAATTAGTGAAACGTGGAGGGTAGTTATTCCAACCAAGTAAATAAAACACCTGAGGGAAGGTTTTCTGAATGAAGTTCAGAAACACCAAGTGGAGTGAACCGTGATACATCTGTCAGACAGGAACTATTGACTTCTACATGTCTGAGAAATCAAGCTATACATAAAAAGTGCTCCAAAAAAAGGACGTTAGCCCTATTAAAAACGTCCCTCTCTGTTGACCTTTAGTGGCTAGCTGCTCTTGGTGGAGCACAGTACTGGGAAAACTCCCATCAACGGCTGCCGCTGTCAGGAAGTACCGAGGACTGAGAGCAGGGAGAAGGCCTAGTACAGTGAATGAACGAACAGCAGGGAAACCAGCACATTTCCTACCGTTTGAGATGAGCTTGGCCGAGAGCTGCCGTACTAGCTCCGGTATTTTGTCCCATTGGGCCTCTGAACGGCACCGCTCTATCTCTGTCTCCAGTCGTGAGCCAGACTTCCTCGCTGTCATTTTCGACACTGGGGTCGGATGGACCAAAACAGCAGAGGATCCCTCAACGACAGAGGAACACACCGACTACACTAACAGCAGCTTCCGCGTAGGACTTTCAAAATAAAAACAATAACCGAGAGAGTGCTTTTAAAGTCATTAGTGGGACAAACAAGTAAAAAGTCACCATGTGGAGTAAAAGTGATTTGTAAAAAAAAAGAAAAAAAAAGGCTGTATTATGTACCAAAAATATGGCAAAAGACACTTTAACAAACCTCTGGTACCACCACACCCCACACCAGGACTGGATTGTGTGCAATAATTATATACTGTATATTAATAATTATAATCATAATCATATTCTATTTTACCTTTACTACTATGGTACTTTTTCTTTTACTATGCAACTTTTATATTTATATGTATGCCTGCACATATTTGTACTATTGCTATTGTGATTGTGGTTTTTATGTGGCCTGCTGGACTTCTTGAATTTCGTCCCATGGGGATGAATAAATTCTATTCTATTCTATTCTATTCTATTCTATTCTATTCTATTCTATTCTATTCTATTCTATTCTATTTGTAGCAGGATCGTATTAAGTAAACAGGACCAGTTGGAAAAAAGTAATGGGATTTTGGGTTTTTTTTATATATGAAAATCAAGAATTCAGGTAATCTTAACCATGTATAAGTTATATCAACATTTGAACTAAAACACAATTAAACAAAACATTTTGAGCAGTTTTTTTGTCCTGATCACTTCTTGTGATCAGGACAGTTCACTGCAATTACTTGTTAATAATACAACAAAAAGTCTTTCCTTGTTTCCTTGTCAGTCATCTGGATTTTTTTTAAAACACAAATTGTAACTCACTGACACCGAAATGAAACATGTGACTCTAACAGTAAAGAAAATGTCTAACTTGCACTTGTTATCTTGCCGTCTGACTCGTCAGGTTAGTAACATCTGACTAAACAAAAACGCTTCAGTTATTGCTTTGTCGAACAGGTCAAAGCTTTTATTTTAAAGAACTAAACAGGAAATGATGAGTTGTTTTAGCGGAAGTCATACCTGGAACCGTGGACAACCGTTGTTATGTGGAAGAAGTGAGGAGATGGAAGATTTGTCGTTGTTTTTGACTACTGTAAACGTGTCGTTGGGACAAACTATGGAGATTGAAAAGGTTAGTCACGACTTTCGTTTCGATTTTCGCTTGTAGACATGATGACACAAAGACTTGTAGATTAAAAACAAAATACTTCCTTAGCCAAGTGGCTAACAGTCAACCACAAAGTAGACTATCTTTGTTAACTAAAACTTGTGGGTCAACAGAGTGACAGAAACGTGCTTTTATTATGTTTATAGCTACTGTGGATAAGGTAATAAAAGTTAAACTACATAAAAGAATCAGTTTTGTTACATTGATAGAATGGGACTCCAAGTTAGCACAAGCCTAAACACACTTCAAGCGATGTTACTAGTTAACATAATAATGGTGATATCATATTCATGTATTCTGAACTGTCCCCAGAGTCCCGGAGCGTCCACTGACCTGGAAATGGCAGACACTGCGAGTCAGGGGAGGGTGAAGATACCCCGCAGGACCATCTACTTTGCCAGTGGAGAGACCATGGAGGAGTATAGCACTGATGAAGAGGAGGAAGAGGAGCCTTTACAGAAGGAAGTGAAGACTGTGGATCCGGTAAAACATAGAAACTTAATCGATCAGGATTTCATAGACATTGAAACAATGCCTAGTGTGAGAAGTATTCAGAGCCTTTACTCAGGGAAAGCTACTAATACCACATACTAAGTATTTAAACATTGAGTAAAATATGTTCAAAGTATAAAGAAACAGTAAATGTGCAGAGAAGTGGTCCATGTCGGTTTTTCACTGCTGAATTAATTGCATAATGTATTTTACTGCTGTGGATGCTAAATGTTGAACTCATTTGAACTGCATTATATTCTGCGGGGTAGATGAATCTATAGCAATGTATCATACTCTTTCAGACCATCATATGTTTTTTGAGAATTGCTGTCATGTGTGAACAACATATTTCTAAAACGTCAACTTCTTGCAAGCTCTGTAAAACATCCCTATTTTCAGTGAAGTAAGAATGCAAGTCTGGTTAATTCAAGGGGGTTTTCAAAGAGTTTATTTAACTTAAGAAGGAGGAGGAGAATAGTATAAACACTCAAACAAGGGATCTGCCATTTTTCAATGGAAAGGAAAGACATGAAAATTTATAACTTGAAAAGCAACACACAGGATATCTGTATAGAAGTACATTACAAGAGAACAGGTACTTATTTCTAATTGTCAGCTTCCATTTGTTATATAATGGATACATAATATTAATGAAAGACATCAAAGCCCCTATAATATGTCTAATTAAAAAGCATAGCTATATATTATTCTGTAAACATTACCAAGTACTATGAATGCAGTTGTAACAGTATATTAAATTTTCATTCTTGTCTTTAATTGTCTTGCATGTTTTCTTCTCTTGCTTAAATTTTTCAGTCCAAGCTGACATGGGGTCCTTATTTCTGGTTTCACATGTGGAGGATGGCCACTAACACAATCACAGGTATTATTTTATAGTAAACCTTGGCCATACTGTAATATCATGGCTTGCTGAAGTATTTGGAGTTACACACATTTTGTGTCCCCTTTCTGCAGTATGTGACTACATGGGAGAGAGACTGGCCTCTCTATTTGGCATCACTACTCCCAAATACCAGTATGCTATCGATGAGTACTATCGCATCAAAAAAGAGGTAGGACACACACACAGATACAGCGTCTTATGTAAATATAAGCACAAGCTCACCTTAAAAATATTTATGCAAACGCTAGAGCAAGAAAATTAACATAAGTCCGCAAACATCCATTATTAAATGTTATATAAATCGATGTTCTTGCAGGAGGAGGAGGAAGAGGAGGAGAACCGACTGGCTGAGGAGGCAGAGCGTCGGTTTGCAGAGGAGCAGCGAGGTGCACAGAGTGATCCCTCAGATCCTTACTCTGCTACTGTGGAGCAGCCAGAGGCGACATTTGTAAATGTTAGCTTCGAGGTCGAGCCTGAAACTACTCTGAACATTCCAGACAGAGTCCCTTCACCTCTACCCTCATAAAACGTTAACATATGCAACAATTCAGACTTCTGTCAGTGGGGGAAAGCTTCATTTACTTAGTTGTATAGTTTAATAATGTTATTTTTCTACTTTTTGTAAGGTTAGTAAGTTTCAATTTTAAAAAGGGCTGAGGAGTGGCTGAATCAGCCACATCTATGACTGTACATATTTGTGTGTACTGTACATGTATTCTTATGCGAAACTGGGAAGCATCAGTTAACTGTAGACTAATCATTACAACTGGACTTGATTAATTTTCAATGGATCAGCTGAAAAAGTAAGAAAAATGTCAACATCTGTATAGAATTTAAATATCAATGTTATAAAATCTGGTGTAAACACAAGATGTCCACATCCTTGGGTTTAGCAGCACCATGTCTGTAAATGCTGGTCCTCCTACTGAATTTATGCAATATAAACTATACAAGTTTTACCAAGTGAAGCCTTAAAGTGTTTAATAATCTATGAAGATGAACAGTTAATGATTTCCTGTGAAGTTGTGTACTGTTTGTTGTAACTGCAATTTATTAACTTGATTTCTGTACATAACCTCAAAAAACATTTAGCTGTTGTAGGATAAGTAATAAACTCAATATAGCACTCGAGTTTATCAGTATCTATACTGGCAAAGATAGTGGCCCTTACATTATATAAGAATTGTATCCTTGCTGTGTAGGTTTAGGGTTCAACCTTTAAGTGTCCTTGTGGGAATGCTTGCTGCGTGGGCTGAGACTGAGCTGTCATAAGCTTCTTAATAATCCACTGATATGTCGATGTGGAACAGGCGTCATCGCAGCAAGTGCAGAGCACAAGCCTTCTGATTTGCCAAAAATTACATGCATGTCTTCTCCTAATAACCTGTTTCAAGTAACACTATTCAAATACAAAAGGTAATTGTATTTGAAAAAAAAAAATATATATATATATATCTCAACATATCAGCTGTTTAAATGTACATTTCTCATTAAGTCACTGTATTGTTTTATGAAGGATATTAGTCATATTCAAGAGTGAAGAAAACACAGGACATATGCAGATCTTTTAATTTAACTGACTTCTTAAATTCACAGAAATCTGTACATACTTATTTTATGTGATTAAAACCTTGAACCATTGAATTGGCTGGCTTTTGTTGTTTTTCATTCTCTGTAACAGTGATTTAAATCACATGTGGAAAAAGCCAATGACAAAGAAAATGAAAAGGAAATGATTTTTTTAAATAGGTCTGAACCAAAATTAAAGGTCTGTTAAAACAAAAACACAGTATCCGTCTTTGATTCTTCCACCCAGATGATCAGGTTTTCGGTCATTTCCTTCAGTTTGTCACTCTGTAGATCTTTAACTTAGAACCTGAGTCAGCAGTCCTGCCAATGAGGAAGCTGGAAAAAACTCATTGACACTCCATTCAAGAGTCATCCTCAAGTGTCGTCAAGGTCACCGGTGTTACTGCTGGTGTTGTCGTTGGCAACCAGGACTTCTCGATTCTCATAAGTCCAGAATCCATTGAGGTCTATCAGTATGCTTGTAACGGTGTCGCCCTGGCAACTGTTCACCAAATCCTGCAGCGTGATCTTGTAGGGGTCTTTAGGCTTCACCATGTCAAAGATCTCATCCTGAGGAGACCCAGAACATAACGGTCACTGCTTTACATGTACATAAGTTTAATGTTTCTTATTGACAGTGTTGTGTCTGTGTTTAAATTTACCTTGACATCTTGGAAGGAGACAGGCTCCTGACCATGGAGTTTCATTTGCTCCTGAATGGCCTGAAGAACACAACAACATCATGAGAAATCTATTGATTTCAATTAAACCCATTAATGTGTTTATATGAGGGAGTGAACGACGATACCCTGAAGAAATAGTTGAGAGAGAAGACGTTGAGGTATCCTTGGTTCTCCATGTCCAAAAGTTTAAAAATGTACTGTAATGCTGCTGGCTCCTTCCTGTTCTCCAAGGCCAATACAAAGTCTAAATAGGTTTTATAGTCCTGGAAGACGGACAGAAGAAAATGCAGCAAATCAGGACCAATATAAACTTTGGATGATTAATACAAACATGCTGTATTTTGAGGAATTCAAATGTTTGTTTTAGTGACCCAGGGAGAACACACTGTGCAGCTGAAGATTAACTTCATGAGGGGATTTTTTTAAGTTGAACATTAACATGGAGACAAGTAAAAACTGCAAAAGAAAAACCTCAACCCGAATGAAAAAACATGGGAAATTTCGTACCATTTCTCCGTCGTAGGTGAGACACTCCTGAAACACTCTGTCCAAAAAGACTGAGGTGAGAGTGGCTGTGCCGTAGCGTGAAAGCTCTTCTTTGCTCAACATGCCGTTGTGGTCCTTATCCAGGTTCAGGTATTGGCCTGTAGAGACAACATGATACATGACAATATGTAAGTTTAGTTATCATGCAAATAGAATTAATAAAAAAACAAAAAACAAAACTAATAACTTTAACCAAAATCAGCAAATATCACAGACTGCCACAAGACAATGCCATAATATTATGCTGATAATAAAAAAATCAAAAATTACACACAATGCTAAAATGGGAGTGGCACTGTATGGTCCCAAATTCAATATTTTCCTACCATAGACCCGGAGTGCTGAGGGGGCTGAGAACCAGTTGGACTCCTGACTCTCTTTAGACAAATCCTCATCTCTCAACTAACAACACAGAGCAAATGAAAAAGAGACAGACATGGTATGGTCTAATCATTTTGGCTGTTTTAGCTATTACAGGAAGATGATGACAGTCACTTTAAAAATATCTGTGACCCTGTTCTCTTTTTTCCAGTTTTGTTTGAGTTATGACCTTATTTTACCTCTAGTAAGTCATCCAGAAAACTGCAGGCCAAGATATCCTGGATTTTAATCTTTCCTGAAAAAACCCAATCATATAAAGAGATTTAGTTAAAAAAAAAAAAAAAAAAAAAATCTGATCTAAAAAATAAAAACATATATTGCACCTACTGAGTCATACTAGATAGTGAATGGTAAACAGTGGTAGTGAAAAGCTCTTTTATCATGTATTTTAATATTTTAAGTGCCACTGTTGAGATATATTGGATCACATGGTTCACTCTCACCAGTTCGGAGTGGGTCGAGGAAGAAAAAAAACTTGCGAACAGCAGTGCAAACATAGAAAGAATAAAATGACTTCTCCAGTCCATCCAGCTGAGGCAGGGTGGGGATTAGCTCCAGGATGTAGTTCTCCAAATCCTGCAGAGTATGATGAGTTTGTATTACATTATCACTATATATAACAACTCTGCCAATTATTATGACAAAGAGGAGAAATGCTTACCGACTCTCTGAGGTAGCCCTGTCCTGCTACATCATACAGACTCAAACCTATCCGGGTCTGATGCAGCCACACTAGAAGCACACATTAACAAAGACACACTGACTAGATATTCATCATAATACACCTAATTAGGGAGATTAACAAAGGCATAGAGGTGATGACAATCACCTCTATGCCTTTGGAGATGAAAATGACATCTTTTTGCACTACAACAGATGAATATCTCAGTAAAGCTGCCCAAATGCCTGAATCTTTTTAAATGTATGCCTATTTAAACATACCATACATGCACATCGACTGACACGTGTAACGAGACGACAAAAGTAGAAGCAAAAGTAAAAATGAAGGTCCGGACCTTTCCTCATGACATAGTTAAAGAACTGCATGATGGAGATTCTGCCATAGGGGTCATTGTGGAGCAGCTTGGCATACACTCTGGCTGTAAAAAACCTTCTGTGGAACAGACAGAAGAGAAGATAAAAAGTGAGGAAGATCACAGCCCACACAGCAATCTGTTTTTTCCTCAGCCATAAAGCTTTACTTCCTCTATGAAAACATATACACATGTAAGTAAACAGAATACATAAGTTACAGAGTTGCTGGTTATTTAGGGTATGTCCATCTGCATTTTGCTTTACTTACCTACACTTGGGTCCGGCCTTCTCTCCTACTTGTAAGTAGGCCTCATAGCTGATCATGGCTTCCTCTCCTGTCACTGGAGGCACCTGATGCTTATCAAGCAGAAACCAGAGGTTCTACAGACAGACAGACACACAAGGTGGTATCAAGAGGTGAAAATCAGCCACAGCAATACCAACAATAACGTTGATGACTTCTTTCCAGAAGATTACAAATCTTGCATGCGTAACTAATTTGTATGTTTCACCTGCAGCTCTTCATTATCCAGCAGTTCTCGGCTCTTCCTCTGGAGGAACACGGCCCTGGATTCCTCTCTCAGCTTCTGGAGCAGTACTTCATCCTCTGCTGGCAGCTACACCATGTTACAAATATTATTATTCTCAAACAGAGGCTACTCATATAGACTGTCAGAATATCACCATGGTGATATCTACTACTGTATGTAAATAATAAAACTGTTCTTTCAAATGTAATCTTTTAATGATAGGAGTACTTTTACTTTTAGTACATTTAGAAGATCACACAATTCTATATTTTTACTTCAATGAGGTTTTGAATGACTTGTACATTTAATGAGTTAATGAGGGTTTTCACAGTGTAACAGTACTTCTGCCTGATCTGCATACCTCTTCCGTGTCATTTACACCCCCCTACAGATATTATATAAACAAAAACACTTTAACTGCGTGATCAAACACTGAATAACTTTACCCTGTAGTAAAATCGTGGGATGTTCTTGTAGGACTTGTCTTTATCGTCTCCTCCCTTCCACTCAGTGTAATATTTGGTGAAGAGTTCCGTTTCCTCAACTTTTTTTTCCTCCTCACTTCTTTCATCTATAAAGAAACAGTGATAGGGTGAACAAAATAAAAGGGATATTCGAGTTTAAGAAGTCTAACGGTAATGTTTATGAGGACTTGCCCAAAAGTTACCCAATACGCAACTCTAGTTTACGTTATTAATCACCTTTTTTGAAGTTTTCTAATCTTCTTTTCAGTATATCCGACCAGTGAGGCTGTTCATCTTTTTCCATGCTTGTTTTAATGTGATTTTAATATTGGCTGTCCAAAACAGTGTGGACTTGTATACAAAAGCAGCTAGCTTAAGCTAAGGAAATGGGAAAAGTGTCAAGATAGCAAACTACGTCCGGTTTTTCTTTTCTTCAAAATAAAAGCAAAATATGTTCGCCTGACGCGTACTGTAAAAACCCAGTGTCATCATCGGTATTTGCATATAAATAAAAATAACCCCACTTACTCCTTTATATGCTGTTTATTTGCGTAAAAGGCGTCAACAGCTATAATCAGAACATCATTATTAAGTTATACATTTATTTTGAAATCAAACCGTCATGTTAAGTATGCAGTAGCTGTCAAATGTTGATGACGTCAAGACATGCGACAGAAGTCATGCCTGCAGCTGCTGCGATTATTTATGAAGTTTTGTGGCAGAAAGAATTATATTCTGATTAGGAAGCTAGCGAATGAGTTGTATTGAAGGGGTATTATGATCCAGAGAGCCAACAACAAAAGGACGATTGTATTTTGATGACTGCTGACCTTTAGTTATAGCATGGGCAGTTTCTAGTCTCTGTAACAGGCTAGTTATCTAAGTAACTAACAAAGTTTCTGTACTAATTTTGTGAGAAAGTTTCGTGTAAGGTCAGGGTTATTTCATAAAAGGAAATAGCTGCTATATGCTAACATGGGCTCAACCATAATTTCCAAAGTCAGACGATGCTTGATGCCCCTAAAACCTGTCTATAACCTTGGGAGTTCAGATTTCCTCACTGTATGGAATTCAGACTTATGTCCTGCTGCACACTTTCTATGTACCAAAAAAACTAATCCAACTGGCTGGCAAACAGACATAAAACACAGTGATCAGACTGAGGAACATGGCAGAGGTAAAGTTAAGACCATTCAGCGTAGAGAAGATTTATGGAATGGTGCAAAGGAGGAAAGAAGTAAGAACTACACTTCCATGCAGCGATCCTTCCCTAAATCTGTGTTTGCTGCTGGGACGGCGAAGAGGACTGCAGAGTTAATGAAAAGGAAAACAGCATTGGCTTCTGAGGATGAGGAGCAGCATGTGGATGAGCCTTCACTGAGGAAAGGAACAGGTACAGTATCAGGGATTGAATGTTGTCTCACTGCCGTAAAGTGTGCTGTGATATTAAGGATTCATTTTTGAAGGTATTTTCACTAAGGCATCAGTGTTTGACAGGGAAGCTCGCACCTCCTGACCGTCCACTGTCTCCTACTGAGTGGAGGACACTGAAGGAGTCTATGGGTAATCCCCAGCGCTTTGACATCAAGATGATGTCTGCACTCTTCGATTCCAGAGCAAATCTGGATATTCCCAAGTAAGAGGAGACTGTTTGTGTCTTTGTGCTTACAGACACACTTAATATAGAATACTTGATGGATTTGGGGGATTATTATGCTGCAGGACCTGAAGTACTGTTTTTATAGCGTTTGATACCATGACATTGTATTAAGTCTGGGAAAACATTTCTGCCATAGGTCTCTGCTGTCTTTTGTAGCCATGGAAACAGGGACACTGTCCTATGAGCTACTGCTGCGATACCTGATGCTGTGTGTGAACGGTGGCCATGACACTGAGGTGTTTGACTTGTATGATATCATGCGGGGGAATTTCCCTTCTCTGGAGACAGGAGCCTTGAGCCTCTTTATCAAGTCTTTTAGCCGGACAGAGAGGTGGAGGGAGGGACTCAACATATTGCAGGAGCTCAATAAGGTAAAGTGTAAAAACAACCTTATACCCTTATAATATCCATCATAAAGCACCTAGAGATAAATGGCATCAACTGATTATTTTACAAAACTGACAAACAAAAGCAAATAGATGTTGTTTTCCCGGAGAAACAAGAAAATACTGGTGTCCAATGTATACTGTTGTTAAGCAGACTAAAATCTTGTGACTCATTCAGGATTTATTGGCAAAGTTATTTTGATTACCTGTAGACATTTATTTGGGTAATATAAAATATATTACCCAGTGCAACAGACCGTTTCAGCAGATTACTGTTATTATTATTAAATAGATATTTTATCACATTTCAAAACAATAAGAACTCCATTATAAATCAGCATTATAAATAGATCATTGATAACAGCTTTCCAAATAATTGTCATCTTCCAAGTCAGCCACATGACACGATTATCTTAGTTGGTATTCAATTATCTGGTTCTGCTGTCTCATTAACAGGTCTTTACCCCATCACCTCGCAACTATGGTGACATCATCTCAGCGGCCATGCTTCACGGTGACACAACAACTGCTTGTACTCTTTATGATGAGTTAATAGACAAGGGACTGAGCCCACACCAGGAAACCTGGGGGGATCTGTTTAGAGGAACAAGACAGACTGAGCAGGAGGAAGTAGAAGTCAGGTCTCATTCTGAATATGAGAAGACACTGATGGGAATTCTGCTTTACATGAGAGAGAATCAGATCTACCCCACAAAGAGCCTCGCTGACTGCATCAAGACCTGGTTTGAGAGGTAAAAAACAAACCAAAAAAAGAGTTAGAAAGACACTGTTGGTTCAGGTTAGGTGTACATGATAATATTTTGTAAACTTGGAAGCATCAGATCTAAGAAGAAAAGTTTATTTGCATTTATTATACTCATAGTAATGGTAAGACTGAAAACTAGAACTAATTTCATCAAGTCACTTAAGTTTCACCTGTTGATTATTAAATCTGTATGAATTTCTCAAAAGCCGCTCATGTGCAGTTTCATTTTCTATTTTTCTCTATCTTCAGTCTCCCTGGACAGAAATGGACAGGAAGTTGGACAAGTGTCAACCCTAAGTAATTACACCTTTTTCTTCTTAACCATATTACATCTTAATTTACTCATTGTTCATTGGGCAGCTGGCCCCATATTATGGGCCTGATTTGGACCTGGGCCTTAAGTTGATCATCCCTTACATTCTGTTGTTTTTTTGGTCTTAAGCAGCTGGGAGCTTTGTCCTGTTCATAAAACCACTGCTACTGCATACATTACAGTGTGTATTCTATATTAATGGTTGTATGTATGTGTGTACTTAGGGGTTTATGCAGGTGTTGTGGGTCTGAGCTAGAGTCCATCGAACTGACAACTCAGGAGTATCAACAGCTGAAAGACAGAGTCATGACAGATATCATCCAAGGACGGGATGTTTTTAAAAAGTCCACGCCAGAGGTTGGTCCATAAAGTTTGAACTACTTGTACTTTATCCTTTATATCACAGGTCTCAAACATACGTCCCGTGGGCCAAAACCAGTCTGCCAAAGGGTCCAATCTGGCCCCTGAATGAATTTGCTAAATGCAAAAATTACATATATATACATATATGTATATACATATAATTACATCTATATTAATAATCAGGGATGTCGAGTCATTTTAGTTCAGGTTCCACATACAGACCAATTCGATCTAAAGTGGATCAGACCAGTAAAATGCTATTATAATAACCTATAAATAATGGAAACCCCAAATTTTGTTTTTTGTTTTGGTGTAAAAAAAAAGTAAAATTACATGAAAATGTCTACATTTACAAACAAATATGAACAACCTGAAATCTCTTGAGAAGTAACTGCAATTTTAACAATAATCTGCCTGTTACTAAATGTGTGGTGTATTTATAGATTCACTGTGATCTGTAAGTTATAATGCACATGTGTAAATGATAAACTGAGGAATAATATTGTTAAAAATACACTTATTTTTCTTAAGTCATTTCAGGTTGTTCATGTTCTTCAGATTTTTAAGGAAACTTTGTAGATGTAAACACTTTCATAATGTTATTTTACTTTTTTCACAGTTATTTTATTATATTTATATTATTTTACTTGTATGGCCTACTTGTCATCATATTGGGTTGTACATGGCCCCTGGACTAAAATAAGTTTGACACCTCTGCTTTATATCAATACAGGGCATAATTAATACAGTGTGCAAATCATGCTTAATACATTAGATTTTCTGGTTGTACTACCAAAGGTTTGTGAACTTAAAACATGTAGGTATGAGGGGCCGTACAAGACATAATTCATTGTTACCCTCTCACATATATATATTCTCACTCTCACATACATATATTCTCACCCTCACACATATATTCTCACCCTCACACATATATATTCTCACTCTCACAAAACAAAGTGAAAC
>JAPQRQ010000025.1:7955-26030 GCA_037367365.1 Apogon talboti | reverse complement strand
CCCATTTCAGTCCAGTCACACACACACACACACACACCTAGGTAGGTGCAGAGGACATTGAAAGCTGAGTACAGTAGTTATTGCCCATTGTTGATTATTGCACATTGTTGATTTTTTCATCATTGCACATTGTTGATTATTACATGTGGTTGGTTATTGCAGAGTTCAGTGTAATGACTGCTCTGGGTTAGAAGCTGTTTGCCCGTCTTGTAGTCTGTGCTCTGATGGTCCTGTATCTTCTCCCTGATGGGAGAAGAAAATACATTTTGTGTGCTGGGTGGTAACTGTCTTCGACAAAGCTCAATGCTTTAAAAGCATCGACTGGTGTAAATGTTCTCCAGAGTGGGCCAGTGTGAATAATGCACCCAACAGTTTTTATGACTAGTTGTAGAGCTTTCCTGTTCTTTGTTGTGTTGCTACGTTCATGCCATGGGTTAAAATGCTTTTGATGGAGCAGCAGTAGAAGGAGACCAGGGGATGCTGAGGTAGTCCAAGCCTTTTCAGTTACTGCACCCCACTACCTGGATAATCCGCCCATAAGTGTGATACTGTAACCGTAGTTTAAGTGGTTGTGACCCTTTAGCCTCAACTATCACCTTTCCTTGCCATGATGTTACGCCATCACTTGAATATATGCCAATGAAAAACAACACTATCAGGATGCAATTAGGATGGATCACAGACTGTCTGCAGATTTCATGATTTCACAAGGCTCCAAAAGGGAAGTACATATCAGTTTCCTAACTGTGAGGGTTTAATAGTTCTCATGGTCTATGTGCCAGTTGGGCTCCCAGACTGCCCTTTAGCTTCTGCTTTACTGGAGTGAATTCATCTTCATAGAAGGGCCCCACAGCTCCCATACAAATTCATCTCCAAGTTACAGTTTATGTTCACTTTATGAACATGGACAGCTTTATTGTATTTTTTCCTCACCCAAAGAACATTCTGTTTTGGGCTGAGCACAAACTCCACCCAGCTGTTATCTTGTGATACAGACTATGGAGTAGCATTTAAGCCTGCAATAACAAGCCACTTGAGAGCAGCAGAAACAAAGCCGTGAGACCAGACACTTTTAAGTTGATCCTACCCCACATATTTACAAAATGTTGCCTCTTTGCACCGTGATCAGAAAGGCAACAACACTACCGGTCCGTGCTGTTGTTTTTGGCTACCTGATTCCCATTTTCAATTTTCACTACTCCTTCTACCAACTCCTGAGGGAAACGTTTGTCTCTTAGGCAGCTAAAGCCTTCGCTGAGTTACACACTTGGTCTGCCAAATTCTGCTGGGCAGGTCGTGTACAGTGGGTCTGTGGAAAAAAAGCTGCCTGCTGTAGCCAAAAAAACAAAGCTATAAAATGGGAGTCAACTAAGCTGAGCTCCTCAGTTCTGAGGAGCAGCACACAGTGAGGTGATGACCATTTGTGAGTCCATGACTTTGTTGTAATAAAATGTGTTAGTGCACCTTGTCATTCTAATGGCAGCCTATAAATCTACTTTCTTGGCTTTTACACCACATTTTGTGTGTGAGAGGCGAGAGAAGAGGCCATATGGTTGAACAGGCTAATAGCTGTCGGTGCCTGTGGAAATAAAGAACCAATGAAATGCATATATTTGGGCTATATTAGTTAAATTTTCTTGTGAATAAACTCTATATCCTCCTTGTTCTTTTTAAGTTGTGCACTTTTAACTAATTATATTAAGCAGTAAACACAGAATATTTGTTGAAAAATAAATAAAATATTCTAAGAATTACACTGTCTGTCACTTCACCTTCCTTTTATCACATCTGTAATGTGTGAGTTTTTTCTTTTAAGTTTTTTTTCTTCATCTCACTTTTCATTTTCTGTCCTGCTCTTGGCAGCAGATGCAATTGGCACCAATTTAGTATGCAATGCATCAATCTGCTCATCTTCTTATCAAAGGCTGTCAAAACATTGTGCCACATATCTGTGTGAAGTTTAACCAGACAAGGTGTATTAACACATGATTTCTGCAGACATTATGCAATTGTTTTAACTATATACTTAACAATTTCTCATAAAAATGTATTTATTTATTTATTTGACAGGGACAATGCAGTCAGACATAGTTACAAAATTGCAGCTGATGTGATGCATATACGTTTATAGCCAGTGCTAATTTACAACTCCTGTTATTCAATGAATATGATATGATTTACTCTACCATCTATACTTTTATTCTCTTTCAATGAGTCATGTACATCACTGCAGACTGTGATTTAAGTGAATATTACCTTTTTTTGTATTTAAGGTAGAATGGATCTAGTTGTCCTTGCAAAGTCTCTGATCGGTCATTCAGCCCACAGTGATGCCATTATAAAAGTTGGTAGAATGAGATAACACTAATGATTGTGCGTGTTTGAGATAAACTTACTTTTGCACTTCAACTTTTTTTTTTGGCTCGTACATAGACACAAAGGCAAAACCATCACATCACACTGTAGAAGGTAACTGTTTCAAAGCAGGGAACACACAGTCTGCCATCCTCTCACGGAGGCTATATGTATAGAAACTACTTACAGATTCTGTATAAAACAAACAAGACGCCAAGCTGTTTGAGCAGAAAGTCATTATCTTTAGATCAACTTCTCCAGCATGTAGGCATCATCCAGGGACAATCAGATACTGTTCTAGATACACACAATGATGAGATAATAGAAAGAGATAATGAATACACCCTCCTGTCACTGCTTATAATTCTTGTTTTAACACTAAACCATTGGGGATATTGTGTTGCTAGTTCTGCAGAACATCTTAACTCCCAATTTTGGATGTCTGAAAACTGGTGGGGCGTTGGGCAACTGCCTTAACTGTCCAGTTGTTTCCTGTAGAATGACTAGAGATGAACAATTAGTTGAAATTAGTGCTGATTAAAAATTTTAATCAGATTAATCACAGTGTTGCTGTGGATTAATTTCAGTTAATCACGATTTAATATCATTCATTTTTAATCTATATTAATTGTATTTCATTTTGCGCACGAGCAAACAGACTCAAGAAAGAAGGGAATATATATGCACTTAACGTGTTTATTAAACACTTTCAACAGTTTCAACAAAACAATGTGAAAGAACTGTTCCGTCTTGGGTTTTTTTGTATTCAAATTTGCCATCAAGAGGGCTAATGTGCTGTTTAGTGTCTTCCATAGTTATCGGTTGGTTCTGCTGCTTGTCCCATTTGTGCATGTGTGACGGTAACTCTACTTGGACAAACTGCCCTAAATACATTGTCAGAGAAGTTCACAGTCATTCTGCCCTGCAGATGGGTTAATTGCATTAACATTTTTAATCAGATTAATCATGATGATGGATTAATCCGTGTTTAGACATTAATTTTGACAGCCCTAGCTGAAATATTATTGTTACTGTGAAAGGGTCAGAGTGCAATATGACAGGAAAATGAATCACACTATACCCTTATAACTGAAGCATTGTAGTGATATGAAATCATCCCTATCAAATTCCATAACAACAGCTGATCTTTACAGTGAAGGTTTTACTTTGAAACAGCTTCACTGTCAGATGCTGAGCCATTATGGGTACCTTAACAATCTAGGTGGGTGTTCTGTAGAGTGTACGACTCTGCAAAGGATGACAGTCCTCTGATGTTTTTGTCTACATGATTACATAAACTGCCCGGTCAAAAAAATAGTCTCATGCAGTATTTTGTGGGATCGACTGTAGCATTTATTACAAGACTGCCGTTGTATTATTTATGCCATACAATGCTTATGCAATGTCACAATTAATATCAATGTGTGTTTCGGTCCAGAGTTGCTTTAATCTTCTATTGGTGGTGAGAAGAGTCAGACCACTGTTTAAAGTCTTATCCGGAACATTCCATAAATTCACACATGGGTTCAGGTCTGGACTGTGGTGCCCAAACCATGTGTGAAAATGAAGTCTCCTGCTCCTTTAACCATTTTTTCACCATGTGATCTTGATGAATCCTGGTCTTGTCATCTTGGAATATATCATTAGAGAAGAAAAAAAAATACACTGATGATCAGACCTGGTCATTCAGTATATTCAGGTTCAGGCTTATGCTGTAGGCACTAGGTATGGTGGGTAATCATTTCATCCACCTCTCTTCTCACCCTTTGTAAAAAAGAAAAAAGAAAAGAAAAAAAAGGTAAAAATTGCTGAGGTAGATTTTTTTTATAATCTTGCTGACAGGTGAACAACCCAACCAACAGACACCAGTGATTAACTTGCATAATCTCCTTAACACAGAGGTAATAACTCCTATGATTACA
This sequence comes from Apogon talboti, assembly GCA_037367365.1. Taxonomy (NCBI): domain Eukaryota; kingdom Metazoa; phylum Chordata; class Actinopteri; order Kurtiformes; family Apogonidae; genus Apogon; species Apogon talboti. The sequence continues at coordinate 21,753 of JAPQRQ010000025.1, read as the reverse complement.
TTTACTGTTGCATTATTTCAAAACAATACACATGCCATTATCTACAAAGCATATAGCTTATACTCTACGCATGAGAAGATGAATAAAAGAGTGAAAATGTATTCATAAGCTTATAGTGATAACCCCTTTGCATCTACTGGATATGAAGATGTGAGTAGGTGGGGATTCCTCAACCACGTGTAGGAGGTAGATGAAAGACCATAAAGCTGCACATATAGACACATCTCCTTAGGAAAACTGTGAACATAACTATGTGTGAATGACTCCACATAGCTCAATAAACTGGCTGCTACACCGAGATGGGGTTTCCCACCGCTGCAGCAGCTGCTCTATGATACAGGCTGATCATTGTGCACAACATTCTGCTGCACTGGAAACAATCCATGAAGTTTCTCAGTATTAAGCTGCGGAGATGGGACTAAGGTTTCATGATTACGCTACAATCCCTGAAAAGAGAGCACTGTGTGATGTGTTGATGGCAATGAGACCGTAAACTGCTTCTCATTTGGAGCTTTATTTAAAGAAAAGGATCAGGCTTATGAACCCTAAGCTCCCAGCTTGAGAAGAAGATCCCACTGTGGTGTGATGGTGCATGCTATGTGGTTTTTTCTCTTTTAGATAAAGGTAAGAGCCCACATCTAAGTGACTTAATCTTGTAAATTGCTTAAAGTTTAAAGCAAGTGAGTCTTTACTTTTTCGTGTGTAAAGGATTCCTTGTTTAGACATTCTTTTTTGTTTGCAATTGGCTATAGCTGAAGTTGCATATAGATGTGCAGACTATAGATGTGTCTGACCTTCTGAGCCTCACAGGCGCTGATAAAGCTTCATGGTTATAGAGGCATTCTAAGATACTATACGGGCTCACAAGGGAGATAATTCACAAGAATACAATAGATTTAAGTGTTCTTTTAGGTTCAAAAAGTGGAAATCTGCCTTGAAGCGGGACAGATTCTTAAGGGAAAGATTTTTCTTAAGCAGTCAGCAATCTCTCTTTTTTTCTAATGGTGCAGCTCAGTAAGCATCTGCTTCATAATATTTCTTTCCGACGTATAGAAAAAAAACACTTGGTCTTTACACAAATGGGCTTTTTAAAGTCCTTCATAGTGAAAAAAAAGATGAAACCGGTCCGGATGTTTTAAATCAGTCCTTCTCCATTTACACTTTTATAATACACCTCAGCCTCTGTGGTAGGACAAAGTTTTAAATGATTTAGTGGGGATTGATAGATGCACTTGAGAAAAAAAAAAGTTTAATGAGGCGGAATATACAGGTGAGTACTACATTTAGTTGCATTTGTACATAGTATAGGGCTTTGTTTTCATCCCACATTGTATCTGGTAAATGCTTCTTTAGTCTGGACAGTTTTATCCAGAACATTTATGAAGATGAGGTGAAGTAAAGGTGAACATACTCTTACTGTTCATAATGTTTAATTTGGAGAAGAAAAAAAACCTAGTGATAATTAAGACCACAAGAATACACTTTTCAATGGGTAATTCATTGGAACACAATGTTCTTCTTCATTTACTGTTTGATTGAGGGAAGTGAAAAGGTCTAAATTTAGATGCCCTTCCTACCCGCGCTCACACATGTGGGAATCGCCCACAGACCGACATGCGTCAACAGACTCTGTGTTTCAGAGACAGACAGACGGATCCAGCTGTTTTGCCTCCATCAGAAAGTCAGTAAAAGCAGAACCTCCAGCTGGAGTTGAATTGACTGAAGCATTCAACCATCAATATAGAAAAGCATTTCATCCTTTTCATACTCACATACAGAGGATCACACAGTGCATGCAATGGGTTGGTGTTTGACACTGTGGGGAAGCAAACACCTGCAGTATCTGCGCCACAGGACACCTTTTTTTAATCAAAAGAGCTGTCAACAGTCTCATGTTCACGGGCTGATATCTGCTGTGTGCGTTGTTGTCTAAAAGATGGCAATCGTGTGTTGTTTGGAACATAATTATTTATAGGTTTTGTTCATGGTTGTAAGTGAATATTAAATGATCAGAGTCATTATGATCACTTTTTTTTTCAATCTTTTGTACATGTTTCACATGAAAGAGGATCCGCTGTAGATACCCCTCTCGATTATTTGCACATGTAATTCAGCAATACTGCCTTAAATCATTGTGGATGATTCACTGGGTCAGACATTTTTCTATGTGAAATTATAATTTCCTCAGATTATTTCAAAGGCATCATGGTTATTTTTTTATTTATTTTTGCATTTAACCTCCTAAAACCCAGGAACCCCACAGGTTTTTGAGTTTTGGCTTTTTTAATTTAATAATTGCTTATATTGGAGACATCATGATGCAACAGTTTTTTCAGATGCATTCTTAAATATTTTTATGGAACATCATTTGCGGTGGACAGTTGTTTCTTTTCGTTTTTTTTACTATGAAGCTGTGAATTTCTTGTCCTCATACGTGGACAGTGGGTCCTAGGAGGTTAAAGCAGACCTACCATACTCATTTAAGAGTTCATAATTGTATTTTGGGAATCTACCAGAATAGATGCAAAGATGAATAAAAACCCACTATTTTTCTTATATTGCACACCTATGATATGATAAAAACATGACTTCAATTCTGCCACATTAATTTGAGCCTGAATCCAACATAGAAAAACAGGAGAAACAATCTGATATCAGAGAAACTCCTTCACTGTCCAGATGTTTCAAAATGTGACGTTGTTAACTTTTTGCACTCTTACATAGTGTACGTTTCTTTGTATTACATTGATGGTCAGTGCCTTACTCTCATGCAGGGGTCTTTGGGTTATCTTTTCTGTGTTATTACTCATTTAGGTTGGAATCTGTCTGCACATTATAAAGGAGAGCAAAAACACAAAATGAAAATAATCTTCGATTTCTCTCGGACTCCAAATGTAAGTGGTAGAAAGTACAGACATTTGTGTTCAAATGTAGGCAGTAAAAGGAGAAAGCTAAATAAAGTGCAGTATTTGTTACCTCCCACCTGTGGATCTGTCATGAGAAACATGAAAAAAACTTCACTGAGGAGTTAGTTGACAGAAATTCAGAATATACAAGGCTGATAGTGACTTGCTGTTGTGGTGGGTAGATTTTATTATCCATTTCTAAAGGGAAAAAAGAATGACATTTTGAGGTCATGAAAATGCATCACCATAGTCACAGAAATTCTTATAAAATCACCCAGTGTGTCATCTAATATCTTCCTGCCGTGGGTTATTAGACCTGTCCACTTATAAAAAGGGACTTTGATCCAAAATGATTTTAACATCCTGTTACTGAATTTCCCCTTTTAATTGAGTTAATGAAGCACTAGGAATGATACTTGTTAGTGTGTTGAAGGGCATTCAGGTACATTACAGTGATTTATTTTGCAGTTTTCTGTCTGGGGTGTTGTTTTGACCCACCGCTGCTAAATGACTATGAAAAATGTACAGTAGTTTAATGCTAACCGTGTTATATTTTGTGCACACACCGTCTTGAGTTTGTGGTTAGCAATTTTTTCTTCTCATTTAGAGGCTAATTGTGCTTCTCAGCAGTAGTTATACAGAAATAATGAGACACTCTAGAGATCACACAATCTTTGTGTATGCATATGCATACATTTCCACACAGAAACAGTCAGAATCAGTCGTATTAGCACATTTATAGAAGTGCATAATCATAGGAATATTTATTTTTTAACTGTGGAAAAAAGGCAAAGCAGTTGAAATGTGCATAGAGATAAATAAATGAAATGAAATCTGCGGTTCTCAGTCACACTCAAAAAGCCTCTATTTTGATGATTAGAAAGAAAGCCACACTTTAATACAGGCCAATATTCTGTGCACAGATGATTGATCAGAGAGATGAAAAGCAGACAAACATGCTCACTCGCACAATTTTCCATCACAGCCGCACAGTTGTGTGTTAACGACTCATTTACTTCACAACTCCCATTGATTTAGTTGTTGCCCATTTGGATTTGTTACACACCTTTAGTTTCTGAGTCCATCCAACTGCATGTGTAGGATAGCATGTGATTACAGCTTTGGAAAATGAAAATGGACAGGGGGGGAAGAGGAGGGGGTATGAACAACAGCAACAGGACAAGGGCATATGTAAACCCAGTATGTGGCTCATCATAGACTGCATAAAGAAATGGACAGTCAGAAGTTAATGATTTGCTGTTGTCATGTTGGCTTTTTGGACTGCAGCGACCATATTTGGACCAAAGGGGCGGAGCTGGAAATGTGACTGACACAGCTAATTGGTTTCATCAAACATGTGAATAACACATCAGTTGACGGTCGTCGTAGTGTGACCACTACAGTCAAGCTCTCTGTCAAGAAAAAGATGTTTTATTCAATAAACAAAACCTTTGAAAGTCTCAACAGGAGAGTGAGCATCAGTCAGAGCTCACAGGACAAACATTAAGACCTACAAACTTATTCTGTGGGAATAAAAGCCAAAAAGACCACCAGAAAAAAGTAAATGAGATCAGAAATAAAGCCTTCAAATGCTGACATTTTCCTTATGTGATTAAATCATTCTATGTTTATATCATGACGACTGTTAAACCTGAACATTATTATTATAGGCCAACAAGGAACATCTTATTTTTCAGAACAATGTTGATTTTTATGACCTTTCACGTAAAGGTATTAACTATTTATTTGTTTGGAATTGATGTCATGTATCATTAACAGTGATGACAGTGGTCTGGACTTGTTTTCCAGCTAGAATGAAACACATAAAGAACAAATGTAATGAAAAGTCATGAGTTTCTGTAACACAAGCATCATATGAGTCATACTGTTTGTAGTATGTGTGTCTTTTACCACTGAACACAGACACACCACACTAGAGCTGGCACACAGGCTGCACATTCAGTAGAAGAGGTGCAACTTCCATAAACTTTGGAGTTTCTGGAAATGCCCCAAAGACTATGGAAATGTTCTTTTGTTTGTTTGTTTTTGCTTGAGGCAGTTTTAGACATTTTTCATCAAGACTAAATGGGAATAGAGGTAATAAAAACACTCTTTTTCTTTCACGGAGATGTTGTTGTAGTGAACATTTAACAGATGAGATTAATCAGCTGTATGATCAGCATCTTCCCAGATATTCTGATAAACTGTCTGGTACAACAGGTAGTGTGGACTGATTGACCTGTGTTTGACAGAAAATGTCACAGGATCCTCAGAATATATTCTGTTTATCAGAGCCATGTGTAACGTTTGGAATTTTGGGACTTTTCAACAGTTTACTTCAAATTTGCTTGACAAGTCATGATTATTACCCCTTATACAGTATATTATATAATATTTCAGAATTTCTTTTTCTAGACTTTTAAATACATTCAAGGAGACCAAACCATTTGGATGCAGAACATTCTGAAGGTTCTAAATCTGTGCATACAACTGAAATGAACTGTTTAGTGTTCAGACTTACTGACAAAAGCAAAGAGTTCAGCACATAACATGGACAGCTGATGCTTCAGGCAAGAACCTTTAACAATTACCTCATACCATACTGAACTGGATTTAGAACTATTAAAACAGAGCTCGAGCTGTCACATCATCAGACATTGAGTCTTTTATATAAGGACAGGTAAACCCCAGCCCCTGGCTCTGGTGAATGTCATTGTCTTTGCTGATTGGACAGTGACAGTCGATAATGATGTTCATCCAATAGATCTGTGCATCCATAATTTACAAGTGATTTGCAAACTAAAACCATGAAGGACTGATGAAGTAGCAATGAGAAAGTTGGTGCTGAGGTCACTTTAAAGTAAGAAATCCTATTAGCAATTAGGGATAATGTACAGCCAGCCAGTCAATATGGTGATGTAGTCTCGATGAGCCTGAGGGGGTTTATTTCACCATATTTGCTCCTACACACTGCACTCGAATGGAACGTCCCGACTACGATTATCATGAAGTTTATTTAAAGCACATTTAAAGAAATGGTTCATCACCAACCACTTCTGTCAGCACTAAAACTCTACTTTAGTTGTTCTTAATCTCTTTGCACTCAACTTCTGTTACTGCTGTTGTAATCTGTCCTCATGTGTCTGTGTGTATATTGTTACTGTGGTTTAGTGCACCAGCAAAATGTGCAAAGCAAATGAGTGCACAATATGACCTTCATTCAGTCCATGTTTGTATTTACATAAAATATGAAATGTGTTTTATTTTATTTTATTTTATACTTTAGTTTATTTCCTGCATATCTTGCATTATGTGCCTCTCTGTTGTATTTTTAAATACAATGTGACAATGTATTACAATATATGTTGTTATCAGTATTGGTATTGTTCCTTTGCTATGTCTTATGCATACTAAATAATAAACACAGTGGTAATTTTAATCTTTTATTTTTCTTTTAAGGTGACATTGCAATGTCTGTCCAGGGAAAACATATGGAGTAAAGCCTTTTGGGCCAATTTTACTGCATTTATAGCATTATTTATTAATGTGCACTGTTCCTGACAACTACGCCAATAAAATTAAATTAAAAAAATTAAATTAACATGAAAGATTTATTTGAAAATAATGTATTAAATAAAATAAAAGTCTGTGGCTTTAACTCCATAGTGCACCACCTCTGTTATACAGAAGTGAGAAATCAACAAAGCTGTGTAATAAATACATTTATCACCCAGAGGCATCATGACAGCTTCATATTGAACAAGTGTACTTGTTGTTTTGAGATGTCAAGTCATGCTGACAGTTGCTCCTATGTGACACGAATCCTCCGTCAGAACGCTGTCAGCCTCGGCCTGTGCGGAACAAGTCACCCATCAGCCTCACGATCAACACCACCTTGGTAAAAAAATCAGTTAACTCTTACAGACAATCCCTGTTCTCATTTAGCCTGATGAGTGAATCGTCCACATCCAGTGTTTCTTAAATTGTGATGAATCCCAAATCCACTTTGACTCATGTAGCTGAAACCTGCCGTCTGTATATATGTTTAATTGACTTAATCTATGAGCAAATTATACAAAAAAAGACCCTTTTTAAGCCCATTTTTCTGAACTGCAAATGAAAAACGTCAAATATGTTTTGCTTTGTTCCAGTATTTCCACACCATATTCTTTGTGCAAATTAAAAGTTTAATCAAAATATATTAAGCTCAGTAAAAGATAAGTCTCTAAGGCTGCACTTAAAGTATTCATTTTCCTCAGAATATTTTGCAGCAGTCTAATCAGTTTTAATCATAGTTTTTTTTTTTTTTGTGTGTGAAGCTCTTATTTTGTAAGGTTTTATTCATTACGTTTCTTTGTAACTGAACGGTGTGCCTAGAAACAACACACAGAGCACGACAGAATCAAATATACCGAGGACAGAGTGACTGAATATCTCCACAGGCGTGTGTCGTTGTGAGAAGGGTGGCCTTCATTCTAAAGAGCAAAAATGATTCCTACAGCAACACAGAGTGACAACAAAATACTGGGAATTAAACTAACATTATTATTTTTTTTTTAGGAATGTAAGTGCTACAAACTTGCAACATACTGGGAAGCTGTCACAGGCTGAGGTTGTGTGCTTTCTCGAACGCCGCTGACATTTCCCAATGTGACACTTGCTGCACACACAACATTGCAGCAGGAGACGTAATATGTTCTGCTGTTTGTGAAAAGCCAAACTTTCTAACTTTATTAACTTCACCCACACAGTGCATGAGGGACACATTTCAGTTGGCAGATCATGTCTATGGATCACGGATCTCCCATTCCGTCCCTATTTTTAGAGCAATTGTTTAAACTGTTTCTGCCATTCAGGTGTCAAATCAGCCAAACTGCAGTGTTCTACCTTGTACCTCAAGTGCACACATGCGTGCATTATAACCTTGTGGTGTGTCATGAAACTGTCTGCACTTTCTCCTGATATCTTCATACTTTGGAAGTTGCCTATATTTACTTTGGAGGTTGAAAGTTGGCAGACACCTCTGCTCAATGCTTTCAAACTCAGTTTTTTACAATTCTGAACATTTCTTTGATCCTTATGTCCAAACACTTCTACATTTCTCTTAAAGCTGCAGTGCTTGATAGTTTTTTGGCACGACAGTGCAAAAAATCTGTTACCTTTCAGCATATCTTTGATATTGGAAACTTTTTAACATTGTCAACCCATAAGGACCCAGTGGGACTTTTGTGGCAGTTGCCAAATTAATTTTTTTTCTCCATTAAACCTTTCCTAGGTGATTTATCACCATTTATTATAATATTATCCTCTGAATTTAGCATTTTTTTCAGTGTAAATCATCTGTTTTTCTATGTTAACTGACTGATCATATAGATGTTCATAAAAGCTCAGAATAAATTCAAAGATTCTTGTATCCAAACAGAAAAAAACTGAAGAAATAGTGAGTTTTCTCAGTAAAATCTATCATTAACTGAACATAAACCCAGTGTCTCCATCCACTGTCATTGATCCAACTCCATGGGTTTTACTGGTGAATTAATATTGTAGAAGATGACGGTGTTTCCATGGTAACTATGGAGCCTCTGAACGTCCACATGGCTCATATCTGATGACCATGAAAAGTTTTAACTTAAGTTAGTTAAAGTTAACTAATTTAACTTTTTTTACACTAAAACAAAGAGAAAAATATGCAGTTATTATGATAGTATTTTATTGGTCTGATCCACTTGCGATCATATTGGGCTGCATGTGGCCCCAGAACTGAAATTATTTTGACACTTTTGATTGTTAATATCTTCAGTGTAATTTTCACATTTCACAAATTCAACCCACTGGACCCCCGGGCGGGCTGGTTTTGGTTCGTGGGCCGTACGTTTGACAGCCCTGATCTAAATTTACATAAACGTCTTGATTTTGACTAGGAAGAGAGAGTGTGTTATATTTTTAAATTGTGCCATTCGTTTCTCCTGATTTCATTTCCTGCAGCTTTAAACTGCATTCCAATGAAACAAAATGTGACCCTTCAAGAATATTGCAGGTAAAGGTTGCAGGGATGTGAAGTGACTGGTCTTAACACACAGCATCACCAGTGCTTCAGTCTGATGCACTGCCAGAGGCTGGTTAGAGAATGTCACATTATATATTGTATAAGTATAGGTTTTTCTCAGTATTCATAGACTATGTATCACAGCGTGCAGCATTATTATCAGCTGTTTCCATGGTAAGACCTATATGTATACATTATCAATGAACAGAAAGTCTCTTTATAATTTAAAAAATTTAATACAAAACCAAATGATGAGATATATTCATCAGATTTGTTCTATGTACTCAGTGGTTATCAGAGTTTTTAATCACATTGTGGGATCATGTGCCATCGAATCATTGGTCCATTTTTCTTCAACCAAAGCTCAATTACTGCAAATGTTGACCTTTGACCTTTTGACTGAATATATGACACCACAGGTGGATGACCTTCAACCAACCATCCTTTTCCAGGTAGATGGCGCACTACCACATTGAGGACTGCATGTTGGTGGGTTCCTAAATCAAACATTTCCACACCGGTGGATTGGAAGGGACGGTCCAACTCCCTGGACACCTCGTTTACTACATATCACTGCCCTGGATTTCTTTCTATGGGATTATGTCAGTCTAGGGCTTAAACTGGCCAAAAACATTCCCCTAAAGCTCAGATCTGTGTCACAGTACTCACTCACAAACAGAAGTCTTTTCTATGTGGACAGTCATATTTTATACCAGTTAATTCCCACATTTTTAGCAGTTTTTTGACTGTCATCGTAGGAAACCTGAAAACCTATAGCATCAAAAGTACAGGAGTGAAAATCCCCATCCAGATCCTATCTGTGTACTTTACTTGTACAGATGAACTTTTGGAACTCTTTTTCCCCAATAACAGACCAAACTGTTTGAAGTCTGTAGTTTTTTCGAAGGTCTTTGATGATTTGTTGATATGTTAGAAGTTTCTATGTGTTACCCCAAGTTTCTAAAGTCGTGACATCAATTTACAGAGGCGTGCAGGCTGTTAAAAGTCAGTGGCCTTGGTCTCTGTGTAGTTTCTACTCACTAAATATAAGGTAAAATAAGAGTTTGCATTTAACCACAGTGTATGTAAATGTCCAACCTCCATTTTCCATACTCCTGCTCATGAAAGGAAAAAGAAAAGTGATTGAAGGTTTGTGCAATCTTGTGCGCTACATTTAAGGTCATACTTTCAAGATCAGTAAGGATGTATCCAGAATCCATGTATTTTCATTTAATACAGGCATCAGGCTCGATTTAACCCATAAAGACCCAGTGCTACCTTTGTGGCAGTTCACAAATGAATTTTTCTCTCTGTTTAACCTTTCTTAAGTTATTTATCATCATCATTATCATTATTTATTGTAATATTACTCTCTGTGTTTTGTGTTAATTTATTGATTTTCCCATATTTGATTCACTGATCGTGTAGATGTTCATAAACACTCAGGTTAAAGTTGACTGACATAATATCAGAAACTGAAAAAATGAAGAAAACATATCTTTTTCAACCAAAAATATCAATAACTGAGCATAAACCAAGTGTCTCCATCCACTGTCATTGATCCAACTCCATTGGTTTTACTGGTGAATCAATGTTATAGAGGATGATGGTGTTTCCACGGTAACTACAGAGCCTCTGAATGTCCAAATGGGTCGTATCTGATGACCATAAAAAGATGGCAAAGTGTGTTTTCCAGCAATTATTTACATGTACTGATCAGATTAGTAGATTGACAGGTATTAAACAGTTTAGATCAGTAGATGGTGGATCGCTGGTGGCTGTTGGGGCCTGTATGGGTTAATACATATATATAAAAAAAATAAATAAAAATCACCAAGTTAGTCTCAAAATTTGATATGGAGTCCATATGCGGTACAGTTATGGAAAAATAGTTATGTTATATGTACAGTATATAGGGGTGTTTATTTACTGTCCTTAAAAAAACATATGTTTACTTTGGATTCTGATTCCTAGAATTTCAGAAATAATGAATGAATGTATAAGCATCACAGTGACATAGGTACATGTTTGAGTGCATAAATGAACTGGTCCCAGCAGCTACAAACAGTCTGTCCTAACATTCATGTGTGTGTAGCAGCTCAGTTCTATGTCCTATGTTTTTTCTTTTGTCAGGTCCACTGTGTTTGTGAGCATAACATCCCAGCCTTTAGATGAAATACCATCCTTTCTTTCCACATCAAAACAACACGAGCATGGCTACGAGTCATGAAGGAAGAAAGCCAAGAAAGAAATGAGACAAAACACAGAAACGTGAGAGACAGAGAGGAGGAACAAGAATTAATTATGTGGATTAAGAAAATGTTGGTGTTTGCTTGTCCAATACAATCCCACAGTCATTTTGCAAAGAAATGCATGCAGGAAATGTCAATGCATGTCTTTTCCTCGTTACATTTTCTCATAAATAGACCATGTAGCTCATTTTGTGCAAGTTCTGACATTTTAATAACAGTTGAACATAATAAGTCGTGCTGGAAAGATCTTTTAAAAGCTTTTTTTTGTGATTGTGTTTGAGTGTTTTTTCTGAAGTCAGTTCTTCAACAGTTTTGGCATTTAATCAGGGGAGAAAATCAAATCTAAAGTTTCCCGTCTTCCCATCTCTATAATGAATAGTTTAAACACAGAAATATCACGCTACAAAACTTTCAATTCAATTGTCGGGAAAAGATAAGTACGTGCACATAATGTCATTGGACAGGAATGTTAATAAAAGTCCTGTGTTATTTTCTACTTTCAGAATCACAGGCATGTCACTGAAGTTAAAGCCATATAGCAAATAGAAAACAGTGGTGGAATGATAATAGAATGAAGAGAATTAATCATTAGATCAGGAGATTTCCCGTTATCTGTTAACACCCAAAGAGAAATAACTTAGAATATTTAAATTGTCTTTCTGTGATTTTAGTCTGCAGGTAGTTCTTCTTCTGTTTGCTTTTGGTTAGTGATGGGTCATGATTGTCAAATAAGTGTTGTATTGATTAGGTCATGTAAATATCACCCTGTCTCTGCTCTGTTTTTAAAGTCCATACACTGTCCCTGTGGGTCTGTGGTTTTCCAAGAGCACTTTTAATTTTACATACATGGTCCTGCACTGAACTCACCCTTTCACCACTATTAAAGTAATTAATGCTTCCCAACCTTCTAGATTAGTATAAAAGTAGCAGTGCGCATTGATTTTTACCAGGTTTTCAGCTCCAGAGTCCATTTTTATGGCTGCAGGATTAATGTTGGGCTGAAGATGAACCTCACAGATGACTATCGGAGGTAAAATATTTAGTTTTGATTCGCTCTTTCACTGTCACAGAATGCTGTGAGTTGCTGTTCAGTGTTTCACCCTGCTGCACCGTCTTTTTGCCCATTAGTGGAATATGTGCATCACATGTTTGAATACAGCTGTATTCACTAGAATTCATGTATTTAACACATCTGAACCATTATCAAATGGTAATTTCCTCACCTACTTCCAGTAACACTGTGGGATAAATGCATACTATGGAAAGGTGCATACACTTATCTAAACACTAGTAAAAGGTACTCAGAATGCTTTATTATTATTGTTGTTGTTGTTATTATTATTACTATTTATGTAATTTTTTATAATTTTTTTTTTTTAGAACTGTTATGTTGGAGGATACACACCAGTGTGTATGAAGTGTAAGTGGCAGTATTCAGTTCCTGGTTTCTGTTTCTACATGTAGTCTCAAAAATACAAACCCTTTGCTTAAATGGTTATGGAGGATAATGCAGTTATGAGTTTATATGAGTTTCACATACAAATGAGCATTCAGTAAACCCACCCTGATGTGATTCTAGGTGTAAAATCCACTCATTGAATTACAAAGGTCCTTAGATGTGCCCGTGCATCAACAGATTTGTGGAGCTCACTGGCTGATTGTGGAAGAAAAATCTTTTAAGATAACTTATTTCTCCGAGAAAATGTGTCTATTAAGACATTTAATGCCTGACAGGAGGAGAATAGAGTCATTACCATGAAAGATATACCAGTGACCTGTATGTGTTTAAATATGTATACTAAACACACACATAAAACGACACAGTGGTGGGCGCAGACTCCCAAACACATGCATAATGGATGGAGGGCATTATCAGTGTGTCCTTTCCATACCAGCTGTGTATTCATGAGATGAGATTGGAGAGTAGGCACAGAATTACAATACCTTTATACACAAAGACAGACGCAGCAGTGACTAAGTAATTCTGAATGCCGGAGGAGACACAAGGAGCACTTCATTTCTTTCATCTGTGTTGAGTCTTTTTAAGAGTGTGGCTGAATAAAGTGCAAACTCAAGCCGTGTTATCTGTAACCGGCCTGCTGTGATGTTTCAAAAATCCTGCAGGACATGAGCAGCGTCTGTGGCTTTGGTTACACTGACGAACAGCTTCTAGGTTAACCCATTCATTCCGACGTGACAGAATATTTCAAGAAACAAGTCAATATTTTTATATGCCTGTATTAGAAAATAAGGAAGGATTTACCCGTCTACGAGAGCTGTACCGTCCTTACCTTTCCAGTGTGGTGTTATAGTGGACTGTATTGGAGCATGTTTTTGATCGACGCATGTCCACATCAGTGCAGAAGGGAACAGTCTGGGCCTCCAATCTCTTTTCATTCTCCATAAAACTATTATACAGATGCCAGATGGATCAGACAGGATAAACTGCATCAGTTTTGATAACAACAGACTGGCCTCTGATTAAAACTTATATTTTTATAAGCCAACGAAAGTTTGGAGATGAGCATTTTTAGTTTATTGTACCAAGTTAAAGTAATTTCAATGAGGTCATGTCGACTGTGTACTAAGAATAT
>JAPQRQ010000023.1:30945879-30963482 GCA_037367365.1 Apogon talboti | reverse complement strand
GTTGAGAAACTTCTTAAAGGGGTAATTTGGAATTTTAGAAAAAAAAATATTCAAATAAATAAAATTCCCCCAGCAGATTGCAGAGCAGCAATTATGACACATCTTAAAAATATAGATGTCCTGTTTTGCAGAAAGTTAGCATGCTAAACAGCTTGCAAAAATTTCAAAAAACAAATTCAAAACAAAAATTAAAACTTAAAATAATTTTTTAAAAAAATTAATAAAAACAAAAACTAAAATATTTAAAATTAAAAAATTACATAAAAATATATAAAATAAAAATAAATAAGTGGTACAAACAAGATGACTGAGACTTAACAGTAGTATTACTTTCCACCAGTGTATGTAGCAATAGCTTATTAAGTTAGTTTATTTATAATGTTGCTAACAATCTTTGTTTGCGAAATTTATGTTCATGTGGTTCAGATCAGTTGTTATCTACACATAGCTGAAGTATCTGCTAAAACAATGCTCACCTCCTTTTATTTCTGAATATTAACCTTACAATTAATCAACAGTGTGAGAAATCTATCAACGTTAATGCTAGCATTAACGATTTTTAGCTTTTTTACTGACAAACACCAATTTTCTACCAATACATCAAATTTCTGCTTCCAGTTAATTTATTTACCACCAGTTGATAGAAAATTGTTAATTTAAATTTTACAAACTACTCCTTTCAGCATTTAGATAGAAAGTTAATGGAGTGTAGAGGAAGAAAATGGAAAATATGTCTTCAACACTATCAGACAAACAACGAAGACCATGGGATGTGATTAAAAGCTCCAGAACATCTACTAAACAGACTAAGGGGTTAGTGTTTGGAAATTCTTCATATCATCTGTCAATCAAACACATCTCTTACTGTGAACTTCTTCAAACCTCGGTCAGAGAATGAGCAGAGACGCAACACGGAGGCAGCAGCCAATGAAACGCAGCTCTTCATGGAGTAACAAAATAACAGGGCTCTATACATACAGACCTGTACATCAAGACACATAAAAAAACCAAACAAAAAAAACGATGCATTCACACGCTCGCATGCCTGGCAGGAGAACCAACTTCATCTTCAAACAGCTTCAGAATCTTCTTATCAAATGTCCTTCGTTGCAAAACCAAAGCAAAGTGCACCATGGCAACAAAAAGTACAGTCTTTCAGTCACAGAACAGGCTCAGAGAGGGATGAACTCTGCATTTCCACTCCAATGCACCTTTTGTTTTGTCAGCGCGGGTCATGGGGAGGGGTTGAGCAGTGAAAAGCTTTGAAACAGAACGTATGAAATGGGTTCTACTGTTGAAACTTCAACGCCGGATGACGACAAGACTGGACTGTTTGCCTCTGTTCAAAGCGTCAGTTTTACTCTGAAATCCAATGAGGATGTGAACCGAGTGGTGGGCGGAGTCAGGGACGCCTACGGGGTCGGGTGAGGTGAGTGTTGTTATCGGGAGCAGGTCCAACCCTTCTGCTGGTCTGGACCCTCAGCCCTCCATCCCAAAGTCCTCTGTGAACTTCTTGACCTTGAGCAGGTCTTCAGTGTTGACGGTGGGACGGGTGGTGGACAGAGAGCGCAGCATGTCCGACTGCAAAAGACCACACACACCAGGCGTTTACATTCACTGGGTTTGGTCCAGTTATTACACAGACAAATGGACATGGGAGGAATACAGGGGTGATGGTGTGTGTCTGTCTCCATGAAAATTTCATTTCTTAGAGCACATACGATAAGCTTATGCTTGACCACTGGGGGGGCGCTGATGACCCCCTGACAAATTGTTTTAAACACCCTAAAGTACCTCAGAGCTGACTTGTTGATGTCATGGGGATTATCTAGAACTGTTAAGTGAAAGAAAAATTTTGTCTAAAATTTCATTTTTCAGAGCACATACTATAGCCTTATGTTCGTCCACTGGGGGGCACTGTCAACCCCCCGACAAATTATTTTAAACACCCTAAAATACTGCAGAGGTGATGTGTTGATGTGCTTTGGCAGTGACTACAACTATTTTTAAGTAAAATTAAGTTTGACCAAACTGTCATTTTTCAGAACACATACTATAACCTTATGTTTGACCACCAGGGGGCGGTGTCAACCCCCCCCACAAACTGTTCTAAGAATATAAAATATAAACACACACCCCCTCTACAGATCCTTATGTACAGTGGACCCTGACCTTTGACCTCTGTTCTGATACAGGCCTTTGTGTTGTTCAGCGTCTGTGCACTGAATCTCACCATGCACACGATGGGCTCCAGTAGTTTATCGCTAGGCACATCCATCCAGGTCATCTCTATGGCAGCAGGGTCGCCAGGGGAACAAGGGGTCAAGAGGTCATCCACCATTACCTGGTTGTTGCTACGCGACGGGCCGCGGACCTGCACCAGTAAAAACAGAGACAGAAAATGAGATGAGACCGAGCACCGACGCCCTCCTGTGGATGCATTGACAGTCCAACAGCAGCGTCTGGACACCCGGACTTCGACGGACCTTTTTGAAGTGGGTGGCGGACTGGACCTTCCGGACCGGCTGCATCAGAGCGTCTCGGACGATGATGCTGATGTCGGCACCAGAGTAGCCGTCAGTTTTGCGGGCGAGCTGGCGCAGGTCGGCGTCGCCCAGGCTGTGTGGCGTGTTCCCTAAATGCAGACGGAACATCTGGGCTCGGGCCGGTTCCTCTGGGAGCGGGATGTAGATACGCTTCTCAAATCTGACGCAGGAAAAGACGACAGGTGCATTTAACAGTCGCAGATCAGGTAAGGATTCTGATACTGACTGGAAAATAAGGGCTCTTGTTTAATAATACGTACAGAACAAGTAACAAAAATACAAGAATCTCTTTGATATTTCCTGTTTGACTCTTGAATGTTTGTCTGTCTTTATGAACTTTGCTCTGGTATTTTTACTTTTCCCCACAGTGGGATCAATAAAGTCAACCCTGACCTTAAACATCAAAATATCTTCTAGTTGTCTTTCATTAAAAGCTCATTTTTAACTTCTTATCTTTTTTGGTCGACGTACACCGTCTTTAGACCAGATATCATCAGGCTAATTATCCTTCAGGTATCTGGGTGAGCATATTATGCGCACACTTCATGTTATAAAGAGGTCATATTTTTCACAATTTGTTTTAGGTCAGAATTCAAAACTTGTTCATTTTTGCATGATTTTTAAAATTCTGACAACTCAATACAACTTCCAGATCACAGTGGATCTACAAATACACACAACATTTAGTAACAGGCAGAATATTGGACCAAATACACTGATTTTCCTTAAGACATTTCAGGTTCATATTTTTGTAAAAGGATAGTTCGTAAATATACATTTTCATGTCATTTTACTTTTTACTAAAACAAAGAAATGTTTGTAGTTTTATTGGTTATTATTATAGTATTTTACTTGTCTGACCGACTTTAGATCATATTGCTCTGAATGTGGACCCTGGACTAAAATGATTTCAACACCACTGATTGTTAATATCTTCAGTGTAATTTTTGCATTTCAGCTTCAGCCCGTGGTTTTGGCCCGTGGGCCGTAGGTTTGACACCCCTGTCTTAGATCATGATGTATGCATCATATCAGCAGATTCTGACTGAATATTGAATGAAATTGACTGTTTTTCCAAACTACTCAATGAAAAATGCTGTCAACAGTGAGTAGAGTTGACCTCTGACCTTCTGCGAATGGCGGCGTCTAGAACCCAAGGGATGTTTGTGGCTCCCAGTACCAAGATACCATCGTTGTTGTTCCCGACACCTACAACAGCAGAGTTGGAATCAGTATCAACACATCCTCACCAGAACGGTAGAGAAAAGAGAGTTACGACACTTCCATAGACTACCACTGTAAAAATGGGAGACAAAATATGGACCTACTTCTAGGTTATAGAGGCACTGATAGTTCCAAACATTAAGTATGGTGGATTCAGAACTCATTCATTTCTATTGCAGCTAATCTAGGATCTCTGTTGGGAAGTTAATAAGATATGGTCATCAGTATTTCCTGTATTAATGGACATTTATGTTGTAAATTCTGTCTTCGTTGGTATGTGTTAGCGTTTGTATACATTTATATATTATACAACTGATTTTCAGCTGTAGCCTGATAGTTAGCTAGAGAAATGAAGTCCAAACCATCTGAGTCATTTTGGAAACAAAGATAATTTAAACCAAATGAACCAATGCAATGATATTTATCCCAATATAAAACTACATTATGACATTTGTCATTATTGTTTTGTATCCCAGACTCCTGTTAGAAAAGAAACACCTGGATTCAACGTGTCCACATACTGTTGTCCATATAGTAAACATCTGCTCACCCTGCATCTGGACCAAGAACTCCGTCTTGATGCGGCGGGCGGCCTCGCTCTCATTCTCGTTCCTGGAGCCACAGAGCGAGTCCACCTCGTCGATGAAGATGATGGAGGGTTTGTGTTGACGGGCCAAGTCGAACAGGTTCTTCACCAGTCTGTGGAAAACAGCGAGGGAGGAGTTAAGCAAACGGGAAACAGCAGCGTTAAGAGGAAACTCCTCCAGAGGACAAACGTACTTCTCACTCTCTCCGAGCCACTTGGACATTAGGTCTGATGACGACACCGAGAAGAAGGTGGAGTTGTTGGCCTCGGTGGCGACGGCCTTGGCCAGGTACGACTTCCCCGTCCCCGGAGGACCGAAGAGGAGGATGCCTCTCCACGGAGTCCGTTTACCTGAGAACAGAGAGTAGGAAGTCAGACTGGGACAAAAACCTCCATCTGATGCATTTTATCCTATTATGGTCTATCTGATTTTAGCAGTATTAGTAGATCTTATTTATCTGTATATTTCTATTAATGTTATCATATGTTGTATTTTTAACCTGTATATGTGTACAGCACTTTGCTTTGTTTTAAATGTGCTATAGAAATAAAGGTGACCTTGATCTAAACTTTAATTTAATGCCCATAGAAAACAGTGATGAGTGTATGTCCAAAGCCCTAAACAGGCCCCGCCCCCCAAACCATCTACTGATACAAACTGTTTAACACCTCTTGGACTATAAAAACACATCTCAGATACATCTCAGTGCTGTACAACATTCCCTCCCCTGTTTTCTCACATGCACAGGTGTGTGTGTCTTTCACAATCATGTCTACTCAACTGAATCTACCACAGGTGGAAACATCTGAAGCACTAGGAGTGGAAACAGGATGAACCTGAACTCAGTTCTGAGTGTCATGATAAACACTGTAAACACTTATATACGTTATACTTCTGATTTTTAATACATTTGCAAAACTTTCAAACAAACATTTTCACTTTGTCACTATGAGGTATTGTGTGTAGAACATTGAGGTAAAAGTGAATTTAATCTATTTGGAAATAAGGCTGTAACACAGGAAAATATAAATAAATAAATAGTGTAATGTTGTGAATACATTCCAGATGCGCTGTACAACTAAACAATAGGTCAGTCACACGACTCACTATTTTCTGACAAGTATAACGTGTTTAGAAATAAATCTGTGAATTTTCTCCACTTGGACTGGAATCGTTTTTGTTTTCTTTGTGCACTTTCATCATTTCTCAGTAGGTAATAGTGGACGTACCTGTAAAGAGGTGAGGGAATTTGATGGGCAGGATGACCGCTTCCTTCAGTGCCTCCTTGGCTCCTTCCAGCCCGGCCACATCGTTCCACCTGACATTAGGCTTCTCCATTACAATAGCACCTGAACACACCAACAAATAATACTTCAGAAATACAGAAAATAATATAGAAAACCTAAAACACAAACGAAAGATGAAGAAAGTGGCTTGGACTCGTTCCGGTTACATGAACATGGCCTCATATCTAAGTTTTTTTTTTCTTTTCTCACCCATAAGTTGCTCTTGCAGTTTCTTTTTCTCTGGGTTCTCTCCCTCACTGTCACTGTCACTCCTACATCAGACACAAATACATAAACAACATGTAAATACAGTGAAGTGTTAAGAAAACACTAAACAATGCTATCTGATGGCGTACTTGTCATTGCTCTGTGCCTCCTTCACAGGCTTCTTGCCCTGTTTGTCTTTGTTCTTCAGGTAGTCCTTAAGCTTCTCTGCTCGGTCCAAATACTGCATACACTTGGCTCGTATGCTCTCCTTTGCCTTGTCACTGTGGGCCTCATCTGAAGCAAAAAAAAACCCAAACATCATGAGGTAGAGTTAAGGCGTTGGGTTCTGCATTCATTTGAACCTATATGTCAGGCTGCAGCTACTCACATTTAATGGCATGGAGGAAATATTCCACAGCATGCTGATACAGGCGCAGGGCCTCTTCATAATTCTTTGCCTTGTCTTCCTCTGTGGCTTTGGTCACAAGATCAATCGCTTTCTGCAAGAAATTAAGACAATCAATACAATTAAATCTTCAGATGAATGGGTGTGTGGAGGAAACCGGGGCAACATGTAAACACAAGGGCTCAGTCCTACCAATGGAGAAGTTTTATGCTTAATATAATATTCCCTCAAATTTTTTTTTATCTCTCCCTTAAAACTGTTACAGCAATTTCTAATTCATATCCCCACAGGAGAATGCTCTATGATAGTAGCTATATATGAGCAGGATACAGTCTAGCTAAGTGAGATAGCTGCTGCTAGCGCTGTAGCGTCATATTAAGCCTCCTGTTTAGGTTTACCGTTAGCCATCAACTCACTAACTCTAACCTGTATCCCCTATTATGCATTTTATACTAATTATCTACTCAACTGGTTCAGGACCATCAGTTGCGTAATGTTTATTCGACAAAATTACATTAGTTTAGATGCCTCAGGTTGGATATAACGCTACTGATGTGCCAATAACGTTAGCTCCTGGTTTAGCGTCAGCTGTTTTTCTAGCTCGTTAGCTTCCATTCATGATACTACACCTGCTAGGCTAAGTTGTAGCTAGCTAGCTAACGTTAGCCGTGGAACAGCAGGTACCTGTAATGTTGACGTTGTCATTTCATCTCACTCGTCTGATTTCCGTCCAGATTTTCTATATTCTTCCACTCACCGACGGCGGACGTGTGAAGAAATATACCCGTTAGCTGTCCTGCGATGTGCGGGGACGACGTGCTCTTGACATGACAAAAACAGTAACTATAGGACAAGAGCTAGCAAAGATGACAGCTCCGCTTCGACCCAGCAAAACCACAGCAACCGCACGGACTACATCTCCCAACAAGCGCCAGACAACAGGCCTATATCCGGTTTAAACTGTCAGGATAAAACTTTGAATAGCAAACAATTCGGCAACAAATTCCGTACAGTACGTCCAATAACTAATTTTACCAATTTTATAATTATGGGTATTTCCCGAACTTTGTCAGATATCTATTTTACGACGTATCTAATCCAAGAAATATCTTTTTTAAATCGTCGTTTCCGGTTGAGCGTCTATTTCAACTTGACAGAAATGCTTCCAGTTACGGTGGTGCCACCTAGCGGCCACAATGTGAACTACATAAACCGTAACTAATCCGCAAAATGAATAACAAATGACTTGAATTATATATTTAGTTCCTCTTTGTCAGTTAAAACCAGATATGCATCAGCTAAAATAAATAAATAAAAAAATCTTTGTTTACTTAGTGTCCTTGAACTTTTTCCTACCCTGTTACTATGCAGTTTATCACCCTTCAAGAAAAGATTCTACTGACACCATTTTCAGGAAATGAGAAATGTTGTCAGGAGAAATAAATGCATTTTCTTCAGCATTTTCCTAATGATGATGAGTTCAGGATGAAATAAGAAAAAAACCCCAACATGTTATAAAAGTTTTGCCCATAAAGTTTCAACAAACCACACCAATATATCCAATAGAACTTGTAACAGTTTTATTTGTTATTTACATGAGATTATTACATCGCTATTATACACTGTATACTTATCTCTGTAGGAAGTCTAAAATACTTTGCATGTGACAGGTTTTTGCAGCAGCACTTTCTCCTCTTGTGACTTTTCAGTTTAATGATTGTGTTGGACGCAAGCTGCCACAGATATTTAGCTTTGGTTTAGAAACCCCTTCTTTGAAGCGTTGCTTTGCATAGACAGGAGAGCCATGATTTCAGAGCATAAGAAAGGAGATTTAAGAAACATGGAAGAGGAGGAGAAAGTTTACATTCAAGGGGTTAAAGGAGTTTCGGAGGTTAGTGCATCACACTCAGAGGAATGAAAAACCCAACAATCTGACCTGTAGTTAGAGAAACGAAATGGAGAAGAAATTAAAGGAGCGATGACGAAGGAGGATGATGGAGACAAAACAGCCTCTCATCAATAGTCATTTGACAGACCTACATACACTATATGCACAAAAGTATGTGGACACGTTGAATTCAGGTGTTTCTTTTCTAACAGGGGTCTGGGATACAAAACAATAATGACAAATGTCATAATATAGTTTTATATTGGGATAAATATCATTACATTGGTTAGTTTGATTCAAGTTGTTATATTTTTTTTCCAAAATGCCTCAGAGATGGTTTTGACTTAATTTCTCTCATTGAAATTGATTTCATTTTTTATCCATGACTATGATTTTAAATGTTCTACCTCGAAATTTCTAAAATATTTTTTGTGCTCTGACTGCAAATAATAATTTTCTACCACAACTATAACCATCTACTTTCTCTACATCTCACTGAGGAAGAAAAATCTCCCATTAAACTTTAAGAAAATATTGATGTTTTTATCTCAAATGATCATGAACAGGCCATCTGTAGATATGATGTGTCCCAATATTTATGTCCATATAGTTTATAAACATCAATATTTCCTTAGTTTAATAAAAAAAAAAAGATAAAAAAATATATTTACAGTCAGAGCATGAGAAATATTTTATAAATTTAGAGGTAGAACATTTAAAATCATAGTCTTGGATAAAAAAAACAAACAAAATCAATGTTGAGAGAAATGAAGTCAAAACCTCGTTGAGGCATTTTGGAAGCAAAGATAATTTAAACCAAACTAACCAATGCAATGATATTTATCCAATATAAAACTATATTATGACATTTGTCATTATTGTTTTGTATCTCAGACCCCTGTTAGAAAAGAGACACCTGAATTCAACGTGTCCACATACTGTTGTCCATATAATGTACATAGATGCATTTTCACCTTGATAAACGACACCAAAGAGCTGACCAGGCCCAGGACATTACCCTCTAAATAGAACAGAGGTCGTTTAGATGTTAGGCTACGATTGTTATCTGAGGACAGAGAGGTTATCTTGTTTTTTTCTGTTTCTTGGTCAATGGAAACAACGCAGCTTTGTCTGAGGTCCAACAGGAACACAGTGGAGCTACTGAAGGCTCGGTTTTAACAACATGTAGCACGAGCCAAGTGAACGGGAGGAGAAGGAACACTGGCTTCTGTCCGGGGTCGGCTCAAAACTGACCACAGAATAGACTGGGAAGGGTCAAAGGTCACTAACCACATCCATGTCGACCATGTGAGACCAGCTGTCATCACTAAAATGACACTACTAGGGTCATTCTACTGGAAAGAGGTCCCTTTATGAGTGTTTTTACAAAGATACTTCATCCAAAATAATATTAACATGGCAGTAAACTTAAAGCCCCTATTTAGGGTCATGTGTACATAGTGGTAAACAATAAAAAAGTACATTATAAATCAGTTTAAATTACAAATTTAATTTAAAATATTGTCATGTAAGTGTCTGTAAATGAATCTGCATTGGGAGCGTTACTGCTGCACATTTATTACACAATTAACTTCCCAAACCAATAATAAAAGCACCTGTCAGTTTTTAGCCGCTGTTAGCTAACAGCTAACAAGTGAGCTAACCGTCTACGACGTGTCCCAATAATGATGTAAGTCAGAAGTACAGAACCTAAAATAATAAGTTACAAATTGTACCTTTAATTTTACTGCTATTTTAAATCTTATTTTGGATTTCAATAAAATATAACAGCAGCATCTTAGAAAGCATTAAAATTTGCACTTAAATGATTCTTATTTATTTATTTATTTGGTTTGATTGGTCCAATTTGGGCTCACATAAATCACATGAACATTGTTAATGTCATTAACAAGACCTCATAATTAAATACAAAGTCCCAGGAATGAATATTAAGAGTGAGTTATTTTAGACATCAGCTGTTTGGTGATGTCTGGAGTTTTGTGATGGTTCACCTTGAAACAGAAATGAAAGAGGATACGAGTAATGCCGAGCAAAAAGCGGACTGAGATGATGGGGACGACGTGGTAGTTAGTGTAGATAAAGGAAGAGGTAATGCACGGTCACGTCATATAGCATCATCTGATACAGAGTTTATGTTAAAGTCAGGACGTCATGCTATCATGAGATATATACACATACAAAAAGACGTACAACGTAAAAACAAAGTAACACCGTTTACACTATAAGAGTAATACTATTGCTTGTGCATGTCAAAAGCTACAAATCCTCTTATTGTGTCAAATAAAAAAGGAAACATTACAAAGAGTGTCTTCGACTACATGTGACAAGGCACGGTTGGCAAATCCTGATTCCAACAGTAGTTTGGGATAAATCGCTAAAAGGTGAGTCTATGAGAGCAGGCACGCTATACAGCCCATAGAAGCAGGAAGTACAGCAGAACATCGCAGTACGAGGAATCCACTTTAACAACCGCGGCTTTGGAGTATTTTAGTCTGACAATACAGGTGTAACCTCATAACTACATGATTATAATTACACACAACCATATTTGTGCACTTATGTATATTTCCTTATTTATCATATTGATAGTATATTGTCTAGTACGGTGTTTCTCAACCTTTTTTGAACAAACATCATGAGCCTCATACTCGAATGGAGCAACTGGAACACTCAATAATTTCCTCCTGGGATTAATAAAGTATTCTGGTTCTGAAATGGGCAGGTGGAGCAGGTGGAGGAGGCGATCACCAGGAAATTAAAACAATTCCTGACAAAGTGGACAGAGGTTTCTGATTTAGCTGAAGTAATGTGTCATCTTAGACTGGTGTCTGCTGCAGGGGGTCGGTGACCAGTCCATCTCAGCCCAGGTAATGGGACAGTACAACCAGGCTGGGTCAGGACCGGTTCTGGAACAGCCCGACAAGGGGGAAACATGTCTGTCACCATGTCTGACTGACGGAGCAGTGACTCAGTAGTGGACAACGGGATATAACTAAGTTATTGACGAAACCACTAGTATTATACAAGATCTTTAGAAATAGCTGGCAATGAAAATTCACTCCAGGTACCCTTTAATGATCTGGTCTGGCGCATTTTTGGATCATTTTAAAAGGCAGAACAAAGCAGATTTCTCTGGATAAGTTTATAATGAAACCACCTGCAAGTGTGGACATGAAAGTGAGGAAGGAAAGAACAAATTAAGTGAAGAGAGAAAGAAATCGCCAGAAATTCTGATTGGTAAAACATGTAAATCCGCAAAACAAGCAGTCAAGAATGAATTAAACTGGTACTGCGAGGTTCTACTGTATGAACAAACACTCAGACAATCTCTCAAAGCTCGCTGAACTGCATCTCTGACCAGAAAACGGCTTCGTTCTCTCACGTCGACATAAAACCACACATAAAAAGAGCCTGAAGTTCAGTGGAAGGCTGTCATGGAATGATAGGCAAACGGTAAAAACAGGGACCTTTATCAGTCTGTGGACCATTGTCTAAAAAAAAAAAACAAAAAAAAAACATCCTTCCTGTGATTTCGATTTTGCAGCAGCACCTTACCTGAAGTACAGCCGGTTTTCACATCACAACTACATATTACAATCGTTTTTAACGTACGACTACGTGGAATGTTTTGTTCGTTTTTTCTTTTAACGCCGTAGGATTCAAGCAAAGTGCCGCTGACTTTTCCCGAACCTCGCAGTGACGGAAGAGGCCGAGGAAAAGTCGCAAGAGAAGGCACGTTTTTTTAAACAATCGACAATAACAACTCATCAGGGTCACGAGTCCTCCCCTCAGGCCCAACTCCAACTGTGAAAGGAGAAACCGACGGAAAAAAACAACGAAAAACAAACAGAAAAAGAGTAAATCAACCCCCGTCGTCAGCGCTGGGAGGGTCGGTCTGAGCCTGGGTCCACGCCGCTGCTGCCGCCAACGGTCACTTCACGTCAGCAAACCCATACGAGTGAGTTTGGCTGAAAGGAAGGAGTGGAGGACGAAGACCACGGGCTTAGGACCCGAGTGGAGGTCGAACACCTGAAGAAACAACACCAGAGAAACAGGATGAAGGTGGAAACTCAGACCAAAGACGTCATTTAAAACACTTTAGTTTACATTCACATAAATAACAGTAGTTAGTTTAAACCAACATGCACAAAAAAGAATACACTAAAATACATTAAAATTCATTAAAAACATGAAAGCAAATGATAGAATACATTAAAATACACAAAAATATGCTAGAATGCATTAAAGTATACAAAAAAAATGCTAAACTACACTAAAATATGCTAAAATACATGAGGAAATATTCTAAAATAAACTAAAGTACACAAAAATATGCTAAAATACACAAAGAAATGTGGTAGAATATACTAAAATACATAAAAATATGCACTAGAATACAATAGGATGTGCACAGACCCAACAGGATTTAGATGACGGGCCTGAGAAACTCTACTGGGACATGAATAAAACCAATGTCCCTGTTTCATGATCCAAACTCACCATTTCTCCTTCGGGTCCTCCAAAGTCCAGGTACAGGTTTCGTATTCCGTCGTCTGCAGACATCTTGAGTTTCTCATAGGGGTACCTGAAGAGGACGGCGCCCCCCGCTGGATCGGCCGGTTCCCTGGTGACGGTGAAGCCTTTCTCATAATGCAGCGTCAGACGGACGTCCTGTCTGTTCAACGTACAACCTGGAAAAGGCACGAGGACGGAGACCATTCATTAGACAGACGCCGTTCATCCGCTGACACTGACCTGTCGCATAATGATAATCCAGCAAAAAATCCCATTAACAGGGAATCTGATGGTTGAAGGTAAAGAAATGACTTAAAAATATTTCTACAAGGTCTTTGGTTGGACTTTACATTCACAGAAATAATAGTCCAATGGACCTTGTAGTTATTTTACACTAACATGCACTAAAAAGAATACACTAAAATGCTCAGAAAATATACTAAAATGCACTAAAATATGCAAAAAATATGCCAGAATACAGTAAAATACAGACAGAATATGCTAGTATTACACTAAACAGAAAAAAATGCTAGTGTACGTTAAAATACAGAAAAAAATATACTAGAACACAATAAAATACAAAAAGAATATGCTAGTATTACAATAAATAGAGAGAAATATGCTAGAATACACTAAAATACATTAAAAAAACACTGAAATACATAAAAAATATGCTAGAATACACTAAAATACATTAAAAAACACTGAAATACATAAAAAATATGCTAGAATACACTAAAATACAAAAAAAATACACTGGAATACACTAAATGGACAAAAATATGCTCAAATACATTAAAATACAGGAAAAATGCTAAAATACACAAAGAATATAATAGAATACACACAAAAAACCTACTGAAATAGACTATTTGTCTTTGTCTATTTTGTCCTTTTCATTGTGTTTTCATTCTTTCTACTTCAGTTAATTTTGTGATTAAAATAATGAATAAATCCCCTCAAACTTACCTGCTTTCAAGGTAATGAGTGTAAAAAGTACAGATATTTGTGTTAAATTGTAAGTACTGAGTAATTCATTTGTGGTTGTTTTTAATGTTTCTCTTGTTTCAACACCTTTTCTTTTATATCATTCATACGTGAACCTGAATGGGCTGAATGTTCCTGACCAACTGTGTGTTTGTGCAGCGCAAAGGAAAAGGAAAAAAGAAGGAGGAGAAGGAAAAAAAGGAGGTGGAGTCTGTTCCAACCATTGTTCTGCTCAGAGTGGAAACATTCCCCTCTGTTGGATCACTGGTCGATTTTCCTCCATCGAGCTGCAGCGCAATGTGACGAACTTCTGTCACAGTGGATTTTAATGGTTTATAGGTACTTAAACAAAATGAACAAAAAATAAAAAAAATCAACAAAATGAACAAAAAAACCCCCCAACTAAATAATTAATAAAATTAATAAAATAATCAAGAAAATGAACAAAATAATCAATGAACAAAAATGAACTAAACAATAATCAAAATGAACTAAATAACCAATAGCTGCAGCTCTAGCTTCAACACAACACAAACTCACCGATGGAGACTTCTTTGATGAGCTCGGCGGCGGCGTGCGCTCCCTGGACCAGGGCCCGCGTCCATGACGACAGATCCCAGTGGGTCTCGACCCGGAAGATGTGGGACTCAATGCCTCGGCCGGTGCCGGTCCTGGTGGCGAAGACCAGGTCTGAACCCTGAGCCGGAGAACCACGGGAGTTGCCAGAGTGAACCAACCTGAAGGACGACGAAAGAACCACAAACAGGGGTGGGTTTAGTCCAAAAACAACCCCGTTACTGCATTTACAACCCTGTCACAGCATTCACAACACTGGCAATGGATTTACACCCCATCACTGCATTTACAACCCTGATCAAAACCAAAGAAAAATTTAATGAAACAATGACAAAATAAAGAAAACTAAACTAAAATAAATAAAACACAACTATCAATGAACTCAATGAACCAGAAAAATACAGATAAAAACAGTGAAAAAAGGTGAAAAAAATAACAGTGAATAACAGTGAAACTTGACAGATACACAATAAAACACACTAGTAGAACACTCCAAAACAGCACTATCACTATTATATACAATTATTTACAAGAATTCACCACAAAAACTCTGCTAAAAGTAATAAAAATCTTCCATCTCTCTCTCTCTCTCACTGACTACACTCTGCTTTTCTCTGCTCCGCCCTCTTCCACCCCTCCCTCTCGGCCAATGGAGGCCTCTGTGTTATATGGTAATAGAAACCTGACTGACAGTGAATGCATCATCAAAAAGAACTACTTCAATGTGAACATGACTCTGTTGAATCCCAGGTGCATGATGGTCCGTCAGGTGTTTACCTGGTGGCCAGCAGGGGGTGGGTGAGCAGAGGCATGGCCCAGGATTCTCTGCTCCACGGCACCGATTCAAACAGCAGGATGTCCTTCTCCGTCAGCGCCATCACCACGGGCCGGTACTGCTGTCGACCGCCGTCCAACTGGACCTTCAGAGGAACAACACAAACACACGTATTTAACTGTGACGGCAGCAGATCCACAGACGGAGACACACTGTACGGTTTGTTTTACAGGTGCAGATCACTTGAGTATCTCACCCTGATGGTTTGACCTGAATCTATGATAGTGTTTCTGTAAAAGTGGGTTGGTGTGGGTCTGAGTCATCACTGAATGACTGAAGCGTGGGTGAAAAATGTGACGTACAGGAAATAATGTAATGCAACCAAAACTTCTATAGGTGTTTCCTGTAAAAAAAACGGTTGAGCTCCACGCAAACCAAACCTCCACAGAGCCAACGTGACTCTGAAAGAACACTTCATCAAACTGAAAAGATAGTATTCAGCGTCCATGAGCCTTCCTGCATTTCATCTGAGCTCTGGTTAAATTTAGAGCCATGTGTAATTCAGGAAAACAAACTCTTCCTGTTGGCTGTGGCAGGTTCTTACACTGAAGCAGAACCACCGGCCTATACGTCCTGTTCTGAGTACGAGTGGTGACGTAGGAGTCGTGAAAAGACGCTGTATCAAACTAAACCCGTCAGGACTCAACCAACACTCATTCATTTCCTTCTGAAAGCATATGAGGAAAAAAAAGAGAAAAGAAAAATCCTGGTTACGTTATCAAAATGGACGATGATCAAAGCTAATGACGTCATCCTCAAGTGGAATATGAAGGAGTTATTCAGACTAAAAACATCAGAAATCCTGGATCTTGTTCGATTACGATTCTCCTGAATCTCAGCTTTGTGTCCTTAATCTTGCTGCTGCTAAACATTGGTTCCATTAATGTGTTTCACACGGACGCTTATTGTGACACACAAACTTTTAAGCTTTGACACAAACATTAAAAATAATTGTTTTTATAAAAATAAAATGAGTTTTTGTTCATTTCCTTTGTTTTGTTGATTATTTAGTTCATTTTATTAATTATTTTCCTGGTTTTGTCGATTACTTTCTTAATTTTGTTGATTTATGATCAGTTTTGTTTTTTGTTGATTTTTAAAAACTATTTTTGTTCAATTTGTTGATTATTTTCTTAATTTTATTGAATTTTTACATTTTTGTTAATTTTTTACATTTTCTTTTCACTTTGGTTCATTTTGTTGATTATTTTCTTAATTCTTGGTGATTTTTTTCTGTCCTCAGAGTAGAATGAAGTTACTCAGACACTTCTGTTTTTCCACAGTTAAAGCTTCCTGACTCCATAGTTTACATTTAAGTACTTTTATGGTGAAATATTGGTACTAGAGCTGAAACAATCGATTAATCGAATCAAACAAAAAATTACTCAATTACAATTTTTCCTGAATCGAAGCTTTGTTTCCTTAATTTTGCTGCTGCTAAACATTGGTTCCATTAATGTGTTTCACACGGACGCTTATTGTGATGCACATGATGCCAGCATCAACACAAGAGACGAAGCCAAAAAGGCAGAAAATGTCTACCGGTATATACTGTATTTTCAAAGGATGTATATGAAGGAGTTATTCTGATTAAAAAGATGTCATCAGAAATCTTGTATCTTTCTTTTTTTAATGCCCAAAAGGAGGAACGGGGTTTCCAATAAAAAGTCAACTGATAATGGGGTCAATTATATTAATAAAGTTCGATCTAATCCAATATAATCTAATATAATCATACATACCTGTTCAGCCAGCCAGCCGATGTGTTTGAGGTGGGGGTGTGTGGACGCCGAGGACGAGGCCCCCAGGTAGGCGTTGATGTGGGCCAGGGTCTGTGGGAGCAGGGCGGCGATGTTGGTGTGGATGGCGGTGAACCAGGAGTTGGCGGTGGGTCCGTCTTTACAGCGGAGGACCACGGTGTGTTGGCCGTCTGGAGAATGAAGCTCCAACAGTCTGGACAGAAGACGGAGAAGACCAGAGAACGTAAACACCTCCCGAAAAACAGACAAAACTGAACTGAACAACAACAACGTCAAGTCTATTTTAATAAATTATGTCTTAAAGACCAAGGGACAGTTTTTGCGATGACTTCCACATGGACTGGCCTCTATATTTAACCTTTCCTGAGTGAGTAAACATTTTTCAGTGAAAATCAAGTATTCTCTCATATTGAATTCATTGACCATATAGATGTGAGTTAAAGCATAAAGACCCAGTGTTACTTTTGTGGCAGTTCCCAAATTAATTTTTATCTCTATTCAACATTTCATAAGTGATTTATCAGCATTCATTATAATATTATCCTCTATATTTTGCACTTTTTAGTAAAAATCAAGTATTTTCCCATATTTAATTTACTGATCATGTAGATGTTCATACAAATTCAGGGTAAATTCAAAGGTTATTATATCAAAACAGATAAAGCTGAAGAAAAAGTGACTTTTTCAGCAAATCCATCATTAACTGAACATAAACCCAGTGTGTCCATCCACTGTCATTGATCCAACTCCATGGGTTTTACTGGT
>JAPQRQ010000023.1:30917340-30936130 GCA_037367365.1 Apogon talboti | reverse complement strand
GAAGTGGGTGGTACTTTCACTGGAGGAGAACTCAACTAATTCAATCAAAGTCCATATATGACTTCTATCAGTGATCACTAGGAACTATATTGATATCTGGAACCGTTTACGTGTTATAAACCATCAACATATGGACCATTAGAAGGAAAGGAACATTTTAATACTTAAAAAATTCAAAGATCTAAATTTCTCAAAATTTTGAGCTAACTTTGTAGACACGTCTATGTGTCGTATATGATCACATATGGACATTAAATCTGCTCTGAAGTGAAATAAACGGTGTCAAAACCAAAGGGTTCACTGTGATGGAGTAAACCCCACATCAGGGACGCTAACGGCAAGATTAAGGTCAGCTCTTCTGATTAAAATCACACTAACATTTGCTGTTTTTAAAGCTATGTGGTCGTTACAGCTGCACAGTCTCTGATAACAGGTGTTAATAAAGGATCAACCCATCTGGAACGCAAACTATAACAAACCACACATGGACACACTGGACACAAACAACAACAACCGGCACAGCAAATGGAAAATGATGCTTAAAGCCTTAGATCAGGTTTGACAAACATACGGTCCGTGGGCCAAAACCGGCCGCCAAAGGGTTCCAATCCGGCCCATGGGATGAATAAGTGAAATGCAAAAATACACTGAAGATAATAATAATAAAGGGTGTTAAAATCATTTTAGTTCAGGTTCCACATTCAGACCAATATGATCTAAAGTGGGTCAGACCAGTAAAATACTATCATAATAACCTATAAATAATGACAAATACAAATGATTCTCTCTTTTAGCGTAAAAAAGTAAAATTCGATGACAATGTTTACATTTTAAAACTATCCTTTAACAAAACATGTGAATAACCTGAACAAATATCAACATGACATGTCTTACGAAAATAAGTTGAATTTTAACAAAAATAATAAAGATTAAAAAGACTTGGTATATTTGTTTTCAATTTTAGAAATATGAGGGGAAAAAATTACGAAAATGACCAAAAATGGACAAAAAAAAATTATAAAATAAGAAAAACAAACCAAAAAAGAAAAACATGAAGAAAACAATGAAAAGGAAAAAACAGAAACATTACGAAAATAATGCAGTACAATTAAATAAAAATAATTCAAATACAATATTCTGCTTGTTAGTAAATGTTTTGTGTATTTGTAGATCCACTCTGATCTGTAAGTTATAATGTACATGTGTAAATGATAAACTGAGGCAGAATATTGTTAAAATTGCAATTATTTTACTTAATAAATGTAACTTTTTTCATGGTTTATCTTGTTCACATTTTTAAGGCTAGTTTGTAGATGTAAAAACTTTCAGAATGTAATTTGACAATTTTTTTCCACTCTAAAAGTAAGAAAAGCCTGCAGTTGTCATTATTTTTTATATCACTGTGTTATTTTTTAAATCTGACATTTTAGATCATATTGGGCTGAATGTGGAACCTGAACTGGTTTAGATGATGAAATGTTAAATCCATCGAAGAAATATAGGATAAACAATAATTGAACGTATAATTATAAATTGGTAAGTGGATCAAATTCACACCAAATATAGTGTGAATGTCTACATTTTTACTGACTCTTAAACAAACTTATATCATTACGTTTGCAGGGGGGGTTTGCTCCTGGAGGATTCTGTTGGTTTCTGTAAATTGGCTTGAGAGTCTGGTTTAGACCAGCTCTATATGTAAAGTGTCATGAGATAACTTCTGTTATGATTTCGTGCTATATAAATAAAATTTGATTTTGATTTGATTTGATAACAATCTGCTCTTTGTAATTTACAAGAAATGAAAGTCAGTTCTGAATGAATCCATTTAATATGGTTGTTAATATTTTCAGTGTCATTTTTACATTTCATAAATTCATCCCATGGGCCAGATTGGACCCTTTGGTGACCAGTTTTGGGCCACGGGCCATATGTTTGACACCCCTGTTGTAGAAGGTATTAAATTAGGGTTCAGATCTTTACTGGGCGACAGCTTTAATTGCATTATTGAATCTGTTCAACAGTTGCAGAAACTCGTCTCGTATCGACTTCCTTCCTCTGTCACTTCCCTGTCTGCCTTCACACGACGAGGAGCCCAATGACAGCTGGGTAATTATTACATAATCGCTGCTTAGAGGAGGCCTGGCACCGATTATATAACAGAAGGAGAGGGTGAGTAGTAGGAGGTAAATGGATTTAACAGCTGATCCGTGATTGGCTGAGGCGAGCGCAGACGCGGTTGGCCGAGGTTATCAATCAGCGGTGGGAGGGCGGGGCCAACGCAAATAGACTTAACCTGTGTTCTTAACCGTGGCGTTGACCTTGGAGTCAGTGAGTAGAAGACAGGGCCGGCAAAGGGTCCAATCAGGCCCAAAGAGGAAAAACGACACTGAAGAAATTAAGCGTGATTAAACTTCAATTAAAATTGAAAAAAAAAAATTAAGAAAATGCAAGAGTATGAAAAAAACTTATTTTTCTTAAGAAATTTCAGTTTTTTATTTTATTCACATTTCTTTTGTTTAGATAGTTTGTAAATGTAAATATTTTCATAATTGAATGTTATTTCTAAATAATGAAAATTTCAAATCCCAAAAAAGTGTTCATGCTGATTTGAAATATAAACATATATGATATGTGATATATATATGAATATGATATTTATCCCAATATAAAACTATATTATGACATTTATCATTATTGTTTTGTATCCCAGACCCCGTTAGGAACGAAACACCTTAATTCAACGTGTCCACATAGTGTATGAGTTAGGCAATTATGCTATGAGGCTAATGATGTATAAAAAAAGTGTTCAATAGAGATGCTAATTAGAGATATACTGTATGACAAGATAAAAAAAACTTAGAATATAATAGTAGTATAAAGAAGTAAACATGTGCAGATATATCTACGCAGATGTAACTACTCATACCTGGTACAGTACCAAATATGAGTAGTGATTACAGATTACAGTGAGGTATGGTGTGTGTTAGTCGTACAGCCCAAGGCTTACATTACTGCCTGTACATTTAGACTTTTTCTTTTATTTGTCTTATGGTTGTGCTTTATCTGTGTATGTTTGTGTCTTGCTTTGTATTGACTTTACATGAGATGTTTTTCCACCACTGTCTGTAGAAATGATGCAGAGTTCAAAGGCGATCAAAAATGGTTTATTATTGACTCTGGGGCTTTGAGGAATAAACTCAGACAGATTTAATAAATGTAGATGTGTGTTTTTCTCTGAATGCGTCTGACTGTGGTGTTTCTGTGGATGGACTCACTTATAGACTTGGCTCCTGTGTCCATGGTTCTTGGGCGTGCTGTGGAAGCCCACAGTGTACACAGGAATGTGGGCCATCTTCTTAGAGGGGATCTTCATCTGGAGGAAGAGGAAGAGGCACCGCGAAAGGAAAACAGTCAGAGACGACAAACTGTTACTGTTATACACTACATGGACAAAAGTATGTGGACACATTATAATATAGTTTTATATTGGGATCAATATCATTGCATTGGTTAATTTGGTTTAAATTGTTATCTGTTTCCAGAATGCCTCAGAGATGGTTTTGATTTAATTTCTCTCAACACTGATTTTTTCTTATCCATGACTATGATTTTAAATGTTTTACCTCTACATTTCTAAAATATTTTTCTCTAAATAAACTAAATAACTAAATAATTTTTGTACCACAACTAACCATCTACTTTCTTCACATCTCACTGAGGAAGAAAAACCTCCCATTAAACTTTAAGGAAATATTGATGTTTTTATCTCAAATCCTCATGAATAGGACATCTGACAGCTGTAGACATGATGTGTCCCAATAATTTTGTCCATATAGTTTATAAAGAGCCGTATGAGGCATCTTAGAAGCAAAGATAATTTAAACCAAACTAACCACTGCAATGATATTTATCCAAATATAAAACTATATTATGACATTAGTCATTATTGTTTTGTATCCCAGACCCCTGTTAGAAAAAAAAACACCCGAATTCAACATGTCCACATACTTTTGTCTATGTAGTTTAGGTCTATTTATATGACCTACAACATAGTCACCAAACAGATTCTACACTCTAATAATAACTGGCATTCATCAGCAGTTATGACTAAAATGGAAATATTCAATATGAACAAACCACAAAATATTACAACACAGGGACATAACAGCACAGCACACACACGAACAAACACACACACACAAACCAGCAACACAACAGAAACACACAAAGCCCAAACCTACAGAGAACAGAACCACACATCCAACACGGCCAGGGACTGAGGCGACAAATAAAAACGATAAAAGAATTAACATCAACAGAAACACAGAAAAAAAATCCACACCTGGCAAAATAAAATAACGTGGTTTTAAATAAAGAACGGGGAGGTGAGTAGGCAGAGGGAAAAACAACAACAATACAGCAGGAAAGTTGTATGTTTGAACTGCAGAGACGTTAGGATATTACCTTTGCACTGCAGGATCCACACACAGACCTGGACAGAAAACAAACAGCAGATTTGAGCTGAAAGTTTACTGATATAAAACAAAAATGTTTGGTGAGATGAGACAAAGCAGCTGAAAATGAAGACAGGACACATTAACCAAAACCGTCTACTGATATAAAGGCTTTAATACCTGTTGATCCACTAATCCTATCAATACATGTCAATACTTGGTGTAAAATACAGTTATTCATCTTTTCATGGTCATCAGATATGACCCATTTGGACGTTCAGAGGCTCCATAGTTACCATGGAAACACTGTCATCTTCTACAACATTGATTCACCAGTAAAACCCATGGAGTTGGTGGACACACTGGGTTTACATATACTAGATAATAAATAAAATAAACAAAAAAAAAAAAGAAAGATGTACAACATAATAAACAATATGAAAAATATGCAACAAATCGACTAAAATGAAGTAAAAAGAACAAAATGAGCAAAACAATTACCAAAACAGCCAAAGTGATCAATAAAATGAACAAAAATAATAATAAATCAACAAAATAATTAGTAACAGGAACAAAATAAGCCACATACTGAACAAAATTGAAGAAAAACAAAAATGTAGAAAAATAAAAAATCAGTAAATAAAGTAAATAAAATAAGTAATGACAAGTAAAATAAACAAATGAATAAAAATAAACAAAATAAGTAAATAAAATAAGCAAGTAAACAAAAAATAAAATGAATAAAAATGAACAAAATAATGTTGTGGACACTTGTTTTTATGTTCAGTTATTGATAGCTTTGCTGAAAAAGTCACTTTTCCTTCAGTTTTTTGTTTTTGATAGAATAACCTTCAACTTTAATCTGAGCTTTTATGAACATCTACATGATCAGTGAATATCGTAAAAAAACAGATTTACAAAATACAGATAATATTACAATAAATGGTGATAAATCACTTAAGAAAAGTTATATATAGAGGAAAAAAATATATTTTGGAACTGCCACAAAAGTAGCTCTGGGTCTTTAGGGGTTAATTAAGAGACTTACAGTGTAACGTCATAATTGACCTGTGAACTAGATTTTAAAGGTGGATTAAAGTATTCTGTACCTTTTACACAGTAAGCAGGTGGACGGCCAAGAAAACAGAGCGAACTTCACTCTGCAGCAGCAACAAACCTGAAGCAAATGCACACAAACACACACACACAGGTACGGTTACAGAGTGTTGACAGTAAACGCACCACGCCGACCGACCGTAACCGCCGCAGCCTCCGTTACCTTTCCTCTCTTCAGGTTGTTGTACAGTTCTTTAGTCTGAAGAAACTTCTCCATCTCTGCTTTGACCAGAACTCGGCGCACGTTGATGACCTCATCGACCGTTAAGGCCAGACTCTCCACGGGATGGCTGAACTCATCCTGAAAAAAAAACCAAAAAAACACATCTAAGACGTCTCATTATGAGTTAGTTATGCAAGTCCATGTACAGTTATTTAGTTTTGGTTTCATGAGTTTTATTTAACTTTTGTATTAGTTTTAGATGTTTATGTTTCAATTATAGAAGCTGAAAATGACAAAAAGCATCAAATATTGGTTTCATGTATTGTATTGTACTATTTATAACAGTGTATTGTACAATGTATTACAGTGTATTGTACTGTGTATTGTACTATGTATTACAGTGTATTGTACTAAGTATAACAGTGTATTGTACTATGTATAACTGTGTATTGTACTATGTATAAACAGTGTATTGTACTGTGTAACTGTGTATTGTACTATGTATAACAGTGTATAGTACTATGTATAAGTGTGTATTGTACTATGTGTAACTGTGTATTGTACCATGTATAACTGTGTTCTATATTATGTATAACTGTGCATGTGATGAATAAAATCTTCATAAAATCTCATCTTATACATATGATGTACAGATCCATTGTTTATTAACAGTGTCATTAGGGATGGTAATAATATAAATAATAATAATGATCATCATCCAATTATCATTTAAACATGTGCATTACAGATCAGATCTGCAAAGGCACAAAACATTAAGTGACATGCCGAATATTGTTAAAATTACACTTAATTCTCTTAAGACATTTCAGGTTGTTCATAGTTTTTTCAGGTTATTCGTATTTTTTTAAAGGATAGTTTGTAAACGTAAATGTTTTCAGAATGTTATTTTTTGCATTAAAACAAAGAGAAAAATTTGGAGTCATTCTTTATAGTTATTATGTTATTATTTTATTTTCGATCACATTGGTCTGAGTGTGGAACCTGAACTAAAACCAGTCTGACATCTTTGTTAATATCTTCAGTGTGTGCACACACTGTGTCCAACACCAGCTCCTGGTCATTACCCACCATCCACTGGTGCTCGTCTCCGGTTCTGGAGCCTGACGTGGGTTCACATCCCTCCGTTGTCTCGTCAACAGAGCTGAGTGACAGACGGGACGGAGAGGGCGGGACCCAGCCATGAACCGGGAAAGAGGCTGTGATGAAGAAGAAAACACAGAACACAGTCCAAATTGTGATATCTGTATAAGATGAAGCAGCAGGTTTAGGACGGTAAAGTTACATAGATATTGCAATTTGGCCAAAAATATGAATCAGGAAATTATGCTATGAGGCTAATGATACTTTTGTTGTTGGGCAATATAAGTTTGTCTTCTTCCTTCTGCATTTAGGACATAGTGTTAAAGAGACACAATGAAATAGTTGTACACTGTGACATTTTTTTTTTTTTTGTTTAACTTATTGCCTTCAACATTCTGGAGTGTTCCGTTTAAATTTCTTTTTGCCTTTTGTTCCCCTGTATATTTTATTCCTACTTGTGTTTGACATACAGTTTATCGTCCTCCTTCTGTCTGTGGCTGGGACGGCGGTCCTGGGTCTGATTCACATCTAACACATGCTTCTTTAATCCTGTAAATGGAAGGCGTCACTGTGGCTCTAATGGAAAGCAAACAGGTAAACACCCTCAGTACACATCATTTGGATCAGCTGTTTTAGGTCCATCCTCACAGTCCAGCTGTTTGGAGCCCCCCGTTGGCAGACTCCTGTACTACATGATAAACCACCTTGGACCTTCATTCACTTTGCAGCCGTGCAGAGGAGACAGGACTGGGCGCTGTTCTTCAAACAATTACCTCTGGAAATGGACGCCGCGCTGCTAATGCACCAATCATAACCTATCAAATGGATGAGAGCCGTTTGCAGGGACGAATGCACAGCAGCGGGTCAAAGCCATTATCTCCCACCGCCTTTACACGTTACTCTATATCAGCACATCTTCAGATTCGATTAGAATCATCACAGCCCTCAGATAGAGCCGCATGGCGTCCCTGCAGCGTGGAGGCTGCAGTATTTTAACATGACACTGCTTCCCTATTTAAAAGGCTTGTTTATGCAGAGAAAAAACACTTTTTACAAATACCTGTGACTCACTAACAAACAGTGTGGTTTGCAAATACAATAACATCATTAACAAAATAGTACAATTAGTTTTGCAAATACAAACCACAAATCAAATAGAGCATCAGGTACACAAAAATATGCTTTACAAAAACAAACACAAATATTTTTCTTGTGATTTTTGGCCCAAACTTTGCAATTTCATAAATATGTGGTTAATTCCCCTCCGTGGCAGCAGGAGGCGATATGAGTACAGTTAAGTCAGAGCTTTGACATCCTCTCTTTACTGTACCGTTCAGACACTCTGAGGTCAACAGATATACTGTTATATTGTTGACTGGTTTAGATTCTTGTCACTTATTCTGTTCACTGCAAAACCCAATAAAGTCTGTTTAAACCAGTGGTCATTTTAGTTCAGGTTCCACATTCAGACCAGTAAAATAATAACATAATAACCTATAAATAATGACAACTACAAACTTTTCTCCATGTTTTAGAGTCATAAAAGGAAAACGACCCTAAGGAAAATGTTTACATCTACAAAGTATCCTTTAAAAAAATGTGAATAACCTGATTAACCTTAGATTTCTTAGGAAAAATAAGTTAAAAATTTTAAATATTATATCTATAAATTTTTCTTTTTTCAGTGCAAAAAAATATTACATTATGAAAACTTACATATGAAAATGTGAACCTGAAACACAAAATAGGTGCAATTTTAATAATATTATGACTCAACTTAATGTTGATATATGTAAATTACAACTTACAGATCACAGTGGATCTACAAATACACCAAACATTTAATAATAGACAGAATATTGGTACAATTACACTGATGCAACATGAAAGGAATTTCATGTTGAAAATGATGAAAATATTTACATTTACAAACTATCCTTCAACAAAAAATGTAAATAACCTGACCAAATATGAACAACATGAAATAAAGACAAATAACTGGAATTTTAACAAAAATATTATTTTATTATATTAGGCTACATATAAGTCTTTATTATTAAGGCTTAAAAAATATTTTACATTTCAGAATAATGAGGAAAATTACAGAAAAAATTGACAAAATTTTTTATAAAGTAAAAAGAAAAGCTAAAAAAGAAGAAAGTGAAGAAAGAATTTAAATACAATATTATGCCTATTCTGCCTATTATTAAATGGTTTGTGTATTTGTAGATCCACTGTGAGTTATAATGTACATGTGTAAATGATAAATGAGGCAGAATATTGTTAAAATTACACTTATTTTGCCTAATTAATTTCAGTTTCTTCGTGGTTGTTCATGTCTTCCACATTTTTAAGGGATAATTTGTAGATCTAAACATTTTCATGATGAAATTTTCCTTTTTTCACTATAAAACAGAGAAACGTTTAGAGTTGTCATTATTTATAGGTTATTATATTATTTTACTTTAGTTCATATTGGTCTGAATGCGGAACCTGAACTGAGTTTGTTGAGTTTGAGTAAATCTAAGGCTGTGTGTGATCCTATTGGTCCAGTTTGTACTGACCCCTGTGATTGGGCAGCGGTCCGGCCCCCGTCAGCGTCCTGGCCCGTGGTCTCTCCCCTCTCAGCTTCACCCCCCCCAGATGGACTGACTCTGACAGCATCTCCCCACGGAGCAGAGCCAGGTCGTGTTCGGAGAAGGACCGGTCTCTCTTCAGGGGTGTCGGAGAGCTCTCCGTCCGCCTCAGATCACTGCCGCCGTCTGGAGACTCCTCCTCCTTTACAGGGACGGAGAACAAACAAGACAGAAGGAGAGGAAGTTATAAACTGTCTCTGATGGATCCACTCAATATATAACCTGGGCCATTGTTTTTATTAGAATTTTACCGCAACCACAACCTGCTCTGAACTGGTTTTACTCTTATATTCTATTTGTTGTACAGCATTTGAAAAGTCCTTTATGAATACATTTAAGACAAGACAAGATAATTTATAAGCTATATTGACATAAATATTAGGACACATCATGTCTACAGCTGTAAGATGTCCTGTTCATAATGATTTGACATAAATTAATAATCAATATGATATTTATCCCAATATAAAACTATATTATGACATTTGTCATTATTGTTTTGTATCCCAGACCCCTGTTAGAAAAGAAACACCTGAATTCAACGTGTCCACATACTTTTGTCCATATAGTGTGTATTAGTCTGTGTTTTAGCTCCATAATAAATGCATTTTGGCTTCTTGTTAAAACCCCAAGTGAACTTCCCCTGAAGGTTAGTTTTACAAATGACCTGATGCAGGATGCAGCATGAGGATTTGAGATAAAAACATCAATACAGTTTACAAACGTCAATATTTCCTTAAAGTTTAATGGGAAATTTTTCTTCCTCAGTGAGATATGAAGAAAGTAGATGGTTATAGTCGTGGTAGAAAATTATTATTTACAGTCAGAACACAATAAATACTTTAGAAATTTAGAAGCAGAACATTTAAAAATCATAGTCATGTCTGCCCATTTGTGTATTTATAGAAGTGTCAGGTTTTGGTGTTTGGTGCAAACCCCCCCCACCATCTCACCTCAGATATGTTCATCTCCTCCATCTCTGCCAGAGTTGGGGCTTTCAGGAGGATGCGGGGGCGAGTTGATGGGCGGGGCCCGGGCTCCGAGACGGACAGGTCGATGCATGATGTGGATTTGACATTACAGGGGCAGGTCTGAGCCAGGCAGGGCAGGGAGCCGAACGCTGAGGAAGGACGAACCAAAAATACATGAAATACATTGAGATCAGACAGAAGGTCACAGCCATGAGGACACTGAGCAGAGAATGAACACATTAACATTAACCAAACTGTAGTACAGGGGGTCTGCACGTCTGATCAACAGGAGTTTATGACAGAACCATTTTAGAGGTGTCTCTGGTCAAATTTCAGACCCTAGGTTCACATAAATAGGAGCCTCATAGTTATTATACACCAACATGCACAAAAAATAGACAACAAATACACTAAAATAGTCAAACAAATACACTAAAGTACACTGAAATACACAATAAATATGATAGAATACACTAAAATATATTCAAAAATACACTA
Source organism: Apogon talboti (assembly GCA_037367365.1). Classification (NCBI taxonomy): domain Eukaryota; kingdom Metazoa; phylum Chordata; class Actinopteri; order Kurtiformes; family Apogonidae; genus Apogon; species Apogon talboti. The sequence goes on along the minus strand of JAPQRQ010000023.1, from coordinate 30,925,188 downwards.
AAAATACACTAATTGCACTAAATATATAAAAAATATCCTACAGTACACTAAAATCCACAAAAATACAGTAAAATGCAGGAGAAATGTACTAAAATATACATTAAAATACATTAAAAATTATTCTAAAGTCCACTACAATGCACAAAAAATGCACTAAATTATACACAAAAATACACTAATAGCTTTTGGAGCCTTGTTCATCTTAACTGGTTGTTGCAATGATTGATTCTAACTTATTTTTAGCTGTTTTATCCTATTTATTATAGTGGGGTTTTAATATGAGACTTAATGGTTTTATACTGGTTGGCACATGTACATGGTACATGTTACAATGTCGATAAATTATATTCTAATTCTAATCATCTTTATTCTGTAGTGTGTTCAATGATTCCTGCGTTTCAGAATAAATACACTGACCTTAATCTGTAAGAACATGATCAATATGTGTGAAATACAATATTTGCTCCATTTGTACTGGAGCTGGAAATGGATAAATACTCCAGTTACACACTAGAATACAGCGTACAAACTAATGCAGCAGTAGTGTGACCTTAAAGGGCAAAAGTCAGAGAGAACAAACGGGAACATTCACCTTCAGGTTAACATTTACTTTGTCGATAACAGAACCAAAGCATAACCTGTGTTACACTGAATATAGACACACACTGATACAGACTTTCATTCACTTGTGTGTTGATATGTGAAAATGTGGTAAGGTCATGTGCATGTGTGCATGTTTAAAATGTTATTTTTGTTTATGATCTGCATGTTTTATGCTTATTTTAACCAGTTTCGTTCAGTTTTTTCTTTCGTAAGCGCTAGGCTGTTAAGGTTAAGATTAAAGAAAATGACAAATTAAAGAGCAATTATTAAAAAATTTGTTGTTCTATTTATTTTAAGAGGTTGATTTGAAATTATTTCTGTAAACATGCAAGTATTTTGTTAAAGAGCCAGAATATATACTGTACGATTGTTGTTCTTTCTGTTGCTTTTCATTCATAATGTGGCCAATTTACTGACATGTTAACGCAGACTTTATTTTATTGTGTTTTTCTTTCATCTTTTGAATGAAATGAAGTCATTAAAATAAATTACACTAACAGTATTATTATGACACTAATTTTACATGCAAATCAGTTGTGTAATATGTGTTATATTGTCATTTTTGTATCGATATCAGGTCATTCTGATTAATCGAATATGAGTGAATTTAATTTGTGCATTGAAATATGGTTCAGCAGGACTAGACCAGGGGGTGTCAATATGATCTCAACCTGTTAAATAATATCATAACCTATAAATAATGACAACTCTAAGCTTTTCTTTGTTTCAGACTGAAAAATGTAAAATTACATTATGAAAATGTTTACATCTACAAACTATCCTTAAAAAATGTGAATAACATGAACATGAAATTTCTTAATAAATAAGTGCAATTTTAATCATACTGTCTGTTACTCCCAGTTTTATGTACTTAAATACATTAAAAAAATTCTAGAATATGCTAAAATGCACAAAAATACACTAAAATGGACTAAAATATACAACAAATATGCTATACTACACTGAAATCCACTAATAAATAAGTGTAATTTTAATCATATTCTGTCTGTTACTCCCAGTTTTTTTATGTACTTAAATACATAAAAAAATTCTAGAATATGCTAAAATGCACAAAAAAATATTAAAATGGATAAAAATATACAACAAATATGCTATAATACACCGAAATCCACACAAAAATCCATTAAAATGCATAAAAATATGCACTAAAATGCAGTAAAATACATAAAATTCTACAACACACTAAAATCCACCAGAAATCCAGTAAAATACATAAAAATATACGCTAAAATACCAAAAAAACACACCAAAAAAAAACCCATTCTGGAATACCCTAAAATCCACCAAAACTATACTAATAGCCAATTGCTTTTGGCACTTTAGATCATATTGGCCTTTATGTGGAACCTGACTAAAATGACTTTTCCATTTCACACATTCATCTCGTGGGCCACTGTGAACCCTTGGGGGACCGGGTTTGGCCCGTGGGCCGTATGTTTGACCCCCTGGACTAGAGGTGAATGTTCTCTTACGTCTGGACTTGGACGGGTCCACGGGGCGGAGCTTTCTCTCCTGTTTAATCTCAGCGAGGACCAGGTCATGGAGCGACTGCTGCTGGGGGGGAGGAGGGGGGAGGCAGCGCTCGGACACCTGAGGGGGGGGGCAAAGGACCACAGCAGGTTAACAACAATAAGGAACCGGTTAAGAACATACAACAGGCTCACATTTACACCCGTTTATAGATGTCTGTAAAATACCAAGTAAAATAGATCAATAACAGTTGTTTGTTTTTTTTTAATCTAAATTAAGTTTACTGGCTTATTTAGTCCAGAAAAAATGGACCAGGTCACTGATTAGAAGATCCAAATAAAACAGATGAGACCAAAATGAGTGTTGGGACAGATTTATTGACTTATTTTTAGAGCACAGGTGTTAAACATCCTGAACAAAACTGTTTTACAGAGACAATCAGTGCAAGTCAGTGGAAACCAGGGCTTTTTCCAGCATCTAGTGGCTGTCAGTGGTATTACAACTTTCAAATACTTACCGACTTGGTTTTGGATCTGAGGTTGTGGCCTCATCATGGAGGTGTGACAACCCCAGTGAAGGGCTTGGCTCCATGTTTTTCAACCTACCTGCCCTCCGATGAGACTGTTTGGATTCTCTCTGAGCGACAGTTGCCAGGGCGCTCTAAAACACAACACCGGTGGTTGCCGGAGCAACAGTTGCCAGGGCGCTCTAAAACACAACAGCGGTGGTTGCCGGAGTGATTGTTGCTAGGGTGCTCTAAAACACAGCAGCAGCGGTTTCCTCGTGCTCTCTCTGACTTGCTCTGTCTGGCAGACAGTCTTGATTATTGGTGTCTTGATTATTGCACCAGTTACTTGATAAATTCTGCTTGTTTGCCAGCATCCCCCTGAGTTAGTTTGTTTTGTCAAGGCTCCATGAGCCGGTCTTGACAAAATGGGGGCTCGTCCTATGTTGGCTTAATTTGGGTGGTGTTTTGTTTGGCTGTGACTGTGGGTCACTGTGTCACCATACGAAGGTCAGTTAAATACTGTTTGGACACACATTATCTGGGTGTTCTCCGGTCAGGTTTGGACGCCTACCCCTTTGGGTTTGTGTCATTTTTTGTTGTTGTAGTGTTGTGGGGAGTGATTAGTGTTGGTTGCCGTGGTAGTGGTAGTAGTAGTTTTATATATGATGTACAGATTGGATGGCACTTTTAATTTCGTTGTACTTATATAGAATAGTATTGTATAGTATTGTATTCTGTTCTATTCTAGATTGAATGTGTTTAAATAAAGACATATTTGTAACTGAAGCCACTCACTGGTTTTAGTGGAGGTCTGGACCTGATGAAGTCCAGTATCAGCTCATGGGCATTTCTCTTCACTCTGGTTGGAATGTCACCATCCACCTGGAAAACACCAGAAAATATAGAATATACAATATAAAACATTATGTCTTTGTGTCGTCTGTTAATCATACTTACTGGTCCAGATGTACTTTATACTTCAGCACAAAATACACACATTAATAAAACAGAAGAGATAATTTACATCTACAGTCCTGGTCCAACGTTCTGATTGTTGGCTCAGTAAAGTTCTAATGTCCACACATATGCATTTGTCTCTGATATATATGAAGTATGAGCAGCAGGAAAAAATACAGTTTAATGGAAAAAACAGTTTCTTTAAATCAAAGTGGTCATATTTAGTGGGACCTTTGACATGTCTTCAATCCTTTTGTTCACACAATATGAGATTTATGTCATTAATTCATTGAGGTTTTAAACCAGTAACAAAATGAACAAATATAAGCAAAATGAGTGAGAAAATAGCAAAAAATAACAACGTGACAACGTCAAGAACAGAAAAAAATTTAAAGAATTTTAAAAATGAACAAAATAATCAAGAAAATGAACAAAAATTAGCAAAATAATGAGCAAACTATACAAAAAAATCAATAGAATGAAGAAAAATGAACAAAATAATCAACAGCATGAACAAAAATTTACAAAAGAATCAACAAATTGAGCAAAAATGGCTAAAATAATCAAGTCTCATTCAACTCATGTCAGTTGTTTCTAATTGTGCTGTTTATTGTCATGGGGTTAGAGGTCAAACTAAATAGTGACTTTAACCTTTACACAACACATTTGGTTCAGTTTTTTTTGTGTGTGTCTTTTAAGGCTGTGAGCATATTTCCTGTGTTTTCTTGACGTATGTGAAGAAAAGAGAATGAGAAATAAATATGATCATTTCAACCCTGAAAAATAAATACAGGTGGAATAAGACTTTTACACTAAATGCAAAGGTGATGGTTTTTGTCTTCATCAAATCAGACCACATTAAATTATGTAAATATATATTTTTTGGATATCATCTAAACATAAAGAATTATAAACTATAACATGAAATGATAAGTCATTGTGTGTGCTTTAATGTCATGGTGTTTGGTGAAGAATCTGTGCAGCTGCTGCCAGAACAACAGACGGTTCAGAGAAGCTTCATTAATATTAGTGTCTGTGGCTGAATTATGCATCAGTCCATGGAAAAGGCCTGAAGGTGACACATGCACAATGCAGATTCTCCTTTAAAGTCCTCAGGATTTACTGGATCAAGGTCATTCACCATCCAACAATGTTAGGGCTACGATTAAAAATTTTACAAAAAGATATGATGCCATAATAACAATAGACTCTTAAAGTATTTACACTAGAAATACAGTTAATTCAGTTTACTGTATTACATATTAAATGCATGTGACCATATGAAATGACTGCTTCTCATTTAACCCATATTCCCTCCTCGTGCATTTTTGTACATTTTTATCTTTTTTTTCTTTAACTAATCACTCTCACATTCACACCTACGGGCAATTTAGATTTACTATTTATTTTATATACTATTAAATTTTTTGTGTTTTCTGTTTTTTTGGTAATATAAATCTTTCAGAATTCAAATAATCAAACTGACATTTAAAGGGTTAAAATCCTGAAAATTGTTGAATGTTTTAGTAGTTTTGGGCAGGGATGAAGTTGTTTAAGAGATTTATAAAAAAAAAAAAGCATTTATTACATATGCTAATATAATTAATGGACAGATATTGAAAGTTAAGTTCTAGGCTTGTTATAATGTGTAGTCTTAAAAGGGTTCAGTCAATAATCCTAACAATAAAAGGTCTGCATCTACTGCTTGTCTGGGTTTATTTTGTGCGTTTCTCACCATGACTTTGCGGAGCTGGAACTTTCGCGCCCTTATGTCCTGCATCAGCATCTCGAACGGCGTGAGGCTGAACTCGGTGGGCAGCGGGTTGAACGGCTGCTCCTGCACCTTCTTCAGCTTCACGCCCTGACGGAGCTCCTTCATCAGCTGCACCCACAGACGAGCCTGGGACGGAAACAACAACAACAGCAGCACACACACATGGATGTATGCGTCAACACCCTGACACACTGTGGTATTGTCCTCCTGTCACGCTGTCCGCTGCCTCGTCTCACCCAGTCTCTGTGTTTGAGGGCGTCCAGTTCAGCCGTCGACCGGTCCTCCACGGCCTCCTCTGTCGTGATCTTCTTCAGCATCTGCACAAAAACAGGACAGACACACACTTCAAACACCGGGGCCTGTCGGTTAGACTGTAGATTAGGATTCAACACATGACAACGGGTCAAAAGTTCAACCACAAGGTCTGGATAAAAACTTACATACTCCTAACTTTACTCATGTATATATTGATGGTAAAAAAAAAAAAAAGATGTGATCAGTGGTGGTTGTTCTCCACTGTTCCCATGATGTTGCATTGAGAACCATTCACAAAGTCAGGTTCAGAGACCACACCAACTCATTCATCCAATCAAAAACACCAAAACTCAATGATCAGAACAATTTTCAAACAGGTAAATGGATGGATGGATAGATGGACAGATGAATGAATGAGTGTATGGATGATACATGGATGGATGATAATGAATGAATGAATGATACTGTACATGGACGGATGAATGAATGAGTGGATGGATGATACATGGATGATGATAATGAATGAATGAATGATACATGGATGGATGAATGAATGAGTGGATGGATGATACATGGATAGATGATACTGAAAGAATGAATGATACATGGACGGATGAATGAATGAGTGGATGGATGATAATGAATGAATGAATGACACATAGACGGATGAATGAATGAGTGGATGGATGATACATGGTCAATGGATGAATGAGTGGATGGATGATACATAGATAGATGATAATGAATGAATGAATGATATATGGATGGATGAATGAATGAGATCAACCTCCACACATTCAGACATGACACAGTCTTCACAGTAGGTTCAGTATTCCACTGAAGCTGCCACCGCTGTACCTCTTTAGCGTCTCTGATCTTGATGAGGAAGGTCTGCAGCTCCAGCGTTTCCAGGAACAGCGCCCTGCAGACGGCCTGGTAATGCTCCGGCGCCAGGCTGGGATTGGCCAATCGGGACGCACACATGGCCATGACCTGGCGGAATGTACACACCGGCCTCACTGCTCCCTCTTCCTCCTCCTCCTGCTCCTCTTCCTCCTCCTGTCCACTGTAGCCCTCGTCTGTGGTTCCATTGGCCGCCGAGCTGCCGCCCTGCCCATCCCCCGCCATGCGTTCGATGAGGCGTTCCAGCTGAGGGCTGAGCTCCCGCTCCTCACTGTCGTCCAGACCCCAGTCCAGGGCCCGGTAGATGGCCACGCCCAGCGTCTGGACCAGCTGGACAGACGGAGGAGACCACAAATATTACAAATAGAACAAAACAAGGGGTTAAAAATAGTTCCAATGTCCCTGTATGCCAGCGTCAGGTTCTATTGAATCAAAACAAGTTGAATGTGTGAGGTTGTCAGGTTCTGTTCTATGTTAGAGTCCTGTGTTATAAACCATCCAAATATGGACCATTAGAAGTAAAGGCACATTTTTAATAATTCAAAAATTCGTAAAAAATTAAACCATCTAAATTTCTCAAAAGCTGTGAACCATTTTTGTAGACATGGTCCAGAGGAAGGTACATATAAAATCTGAAATGAATCCAATCAGTAGTTTTGGAGAAGAAGATCACTGATCCTTCCACACAAAGTGAAAATAACCTGAACAACCTGAAATTTCTTTAGAAAAATAAGATCTACAAAGGCACAAAGCATCTGATAACAGGCATCTGAAAAATATATTAGTTAATATACTATATTCTTAAGAGGAATTTTTGCACTTCTCAAATTCCCCCTGTGGACCAGACTGGACCCTCTGACGGGCTGGTTTTGGCCCGCAGGCCGCAGGTTTGACACCCCTGGATTAATGGAAGCGATGGACGCATCCAGACAGACTGAGGGAATGTGCAGGTTTTTAAGGGAAGTTCCAACCAAGGAACATTTTGGAAATAAAGTAATGATTTTTCTTTACCTGACACTCAGCAGCAGGAGGAAGAGGAGGTCCATCTGTGTCATCTATAAAAACAAGGAAACGCAGTCAGTCACAACAGAAATTCTACAGTTGAAGGTTATTAAACCCTCCACAACAACAGACGGGTTTCTAGATTAGATTAGATGGAACTTTACTGAAACCTTTGGCGAAGTGATCAGGAAACTGAGATTCCAATACAGCACAACAACTAATGTATACATAACACAAATATTACAAAAATATTAACAACAATAACTATAAAAACAATAGTAAAAAAAGTCAATTGCACATTAGAAACTATGAGTAGAACAAAGCAGTAATAAAGATAAATAAGTAATTATGTTAT
>JAPQRQ010000023.1:30898283-30909745 GCA_037367365.1 Apogon talboti | reverse complement strand
GAGAGAGAGAGAGAGAGAGTTTAATAATCACAGGATCAAAGTTATAATAAAGTAATAATAGTAATAGTACCCATAACAATGATATGTAAGTAATACGTAATATAAATATGTAAGTAATATTATTATTACTATTACTATTACTAATAACATTATACAGTTTAAACTGCAGAACTTTTTTCTTGTGTGGCGTCTGGTAACTATTGTGTGATTGGTCAGAAATTGGAAGTGGGCGTAGTCGTTGTGATCCAAACGAACTGTCTTCTTGTTCTTCCACCTTCAGACACATTCTGTGTTCTTGTGGAATATTTACACAGGCCTTTATTCTATTGTTTCTGCGTTACAGATTTAACCATTTAAGTGCTTGTTGTTTGAGTTGTGTTATTTTCGGAAAAATTTTTTGTTTTTTTACCTTTGAGTTGATGTTTTTCTGGTATTTTTAAAGGCCTTGACCTGAATTAATCCTGTATTATGATCAGTGCTCTATAAATAAAACTGAATTACTCTGTGTTTTCACTGTATTTTTCTCCTTTATGTCTCCTAATACCTGGATTGAGTTTATTGTTTATTGTGACCTTGTGTAGTTAATAATGATCTTTTTTGTCAACGGTTACTGTTCCCGTGTCATTCCAACAGCGATGCAGATTAAGTTGATCATAACTTCCACCACCTCCTCATGTCGTTCTGATTCCAAGTTTGACACAGTTTCTCTGAACTTGGTTTTTGTTTTTTTGTATTTCTCTTTTTTTGGGTCAGTGTCCTATTTTTTCCGTCTTTTTCTAATTAATGAACCCCGGATTCATGGAAGTATAAGAGCTGACTTTAAATGTGTTTTTTAATCAGAGGTTTTTCATTTGCATACTTTGCATCTTAAGCTTTAATATGTTAATTCAGATTTTTCTGCCAAAACAGCCGCCGCCTTAATATCATTTTCTGAAACATGAATAATCAGTTCAATATGAACGTCGGTTCTGTCTCTCACTCCCATATTCTTCATAAATAATGTATTACGAGCTCTTTGCAGGTAAATTTCATGATAAATATTACACTTGATTTGCCTCTTACAGGTTCCACATTCAGACCGATATGATCTAAAGTGGGTCAGACCAGTAAAATAATAACACAATAACCTATAAATGACAAATACAAACTTTTCTATGTTTTAGAGGGAAAAAAGTAAAATTACATTATAAAAATGTTTACAACTACAAACTATTCTATTCTATTCTTAAAAAGTGAATAACATGAACCTGAAATGTCTTCAGAAAAATAAGTGCAATTTTATCAGTATTCTGCCTCAGTTTATTATTCACATGTGGATCTACAAATACACTAAACATCTAATAACAGGGACAATATTGGTGCAATTGTATTTATTTTTCTAAAGAAATTTCATGTTCATATTTGTTCAGGTTATTCACATTGTGAAAGGAGAATTTGTAAATATAAACACCATCATGTAATTTTACTTTTTACACTAAAACAAAGAAAAAAAATTTAGAATTGACATTATTTTTTGGTTATTGTTATTATTTTACTGGTGGAATCCACTTTAGATCATATTGGTCTGTATGTGGAACCTGAACTAAAATGTTTTTAACATCATTGATAGTCAATATCTTCAGTCAAATTTTTACATTTCACAAATCCATCCCATCGGCCATTCATCTTTTAATAAAAGCTGAGTACTGGTGTATTGTCCAGCCAAAAATTTTAAGTGTAGCAATCTTAAATTGTATGAAATTAAATAAGACATGAAAAATAGGGTGCAAAAATTTGGCAACCATCAAACCTAACTGAACTAGATATATTTTGTATGGAGGAATGGTCCAAAATACCTTCATCCAGAATCCAGACCCTCATTAGCGGCCAAAGGATGCGCCCAGAGGCTGTTATTTTTTGTGAAAGGAGGCTCTACTAAATATTGATGTAATTTTTCTGTTGGGGTGCCCAAATTTATGCACCTGTCTAATTTTGTTTTGATGCATATTGCACTTTTGCTGTTCATCCAATAAACCTAATTTCACTGCAGAAATATCACTGTGTCCATCAGATATTTGATATATCAAAATGAAATTGCTGATCCAAACACCTAATGATTTATAAATGAAATGAAATAAAAATAATAGAAATTGTCAGGGGTGCCCAAACTTTTTTATACCACTGTATGTCAAATCCTCATGAACAGGACATCTTACAGCTGTAGACATGATGTGTCCCAATATTTATGTCCATATAGTTCACAAATGTCAATATTTCCTTAAGGTTTGATGATAGATTTTTCTTCCTCAGTGAGATGTGAAGAAAGTAGATGGTTAGTTGTGGTACAAAATGATTAGTTATAGTTAGAGCCCGAAAAATATTTTAGAAATTTAGAGGTAGAACATTTAAAATCAGAGTCATGGATGAAAAACAAACGAAAAATTTTTTTGGAAGCAAAGATAACAATTTAAACCAAACTAACCAATGCAATGATATTTATTCCAATATAAAACTATATTATGACATTATTCATTATTGTTTTGTATCCCAGACCCCTGTTAGAAAAGAAACACCTGGATTCAATGTGTCCACATACTTTTGTCCACATATACATTCATGTTTTGACCAATGATCAACTGAGCTAAAACTCTGTCCCGATGGGAACAATATAACAGGAATAAAAAGTGCAGTGTCGTGTTTCCAGTCTTTACCCGTTAAATCAAAGCTGCTGCTGCGTCTGTCCGCCAGGTAGAACTCAACCGTGTTTTATTGTGTTACTGCCAGGTTTGTTTGCATCTGCGTGTGCGTGTTTCTGAGAGAGTAAAAAAGCTCTTTGGTCCGGCTCGTATGTCAGTAATGACACCCGAGAGGCCTGAAACTCCTCCATCAGCAGCTCTTACTGCAGAGAAACACGAGAATGGACGGAGGGAGGCAGGAGGCGAAAAAACAGAACGATCAGGTCAAAAGGCAGAGTAGGAGGGATGAAAAAAGAGAGAGAGATGACAGGGATCAGCAGGAAAAACAGGAGGGGAAATATGGGAGTGTGTTAACCCTTGAGACGCTGAAGTATTTAAAAAAAACAATTATTCAATTTTAATAAAGATTTTAAAAAGCTGTGTGGGAGTGGTTAGAGCAGGGGCGTTACAGTGGGTCAGAATGGGAATTCCACGCAGCATCTATTTGTCTGTCTGTTGGTGAGTGTTGAACCCAGATGTGGCCTTTACCTCCATCCACCGACTAGACCAGGGGTGGGCAATCCTGGTCCTCGAGGGCAGGTGTCCTGCATGTTTTAGATGTTGCCCTCTTCCATCACACCTGGTTCAATTAATGATCAGCTCATCACCAAGCTCTGCAGAAGCCTGATAACGACGTAATGACATTCAGGTGTGTTGGAAGAGGGAAATATCTAAAACCTGCAGGGACACCGGCCCTCGAGGACCAGGATTGCCCACCCCTGGACTAGACTCATTCTTTAAAACAACCCCGGTGGACTGGATAGTTTTACACTGTAGCGATATGGCTAGTTTTATTGCCAAATCTGTGAAAAACCGCTTTTGCTTGGTCGCCATTCCCACAATGCGCTTTGCGACAAAATTTCCGAAAAGGCCCGAATGACGTTTGGGTTTGTTATGTAAACAAGTGGACTGTGTTTATGATGGAGTCATCTTCGAAGTTGTTCACTGAGAGGGAAGGGATTCAGGAGCGTAAGCACAGAGAGACTACTGGATTAGAGATAATTAGAATATTACTGGGTTTTACACATTTGGAAAAAAATGTGTGATTAAACTCATATGCTGCTTTAATATATTCAGTGTAACTTTTACATTTTATAAATTCCTCTCATGAGCTGGATTGGACCCTTTAGCAGGCCGGTTTTGGCCCACAGGTCGTATGTTTGGCACACCTGTCTTAAAGGGTTAAAAGGGGTGGTGGGTCCAAACGCATCACTGTGTCCGACCGTGTGAATGCAAACGCTGCTTCTGTCTTGAACAAAAGGCAGCTCCTCGGCGTGGAACCGACTCTATTATGACGTCCAACCCCACAGGAGGCGGATGATAACATGAACCCCTGCAAACCTGTCGGACGGGTTCAAATAATGGATGACAGGGGTCAGCTGGTGTAACCACCGATACCTGCACTGGGTTCCCACAGTCGGGCTTCAGCAGACACAAAGGAGAGAAAGAAATCTGCACCAAAATGCTTCCATTAAACCCTGAAGCGTCGCCCGCAGCTGCCGATATGAAGGAGCGAAGCATTCAACGCCCATCGACGTTAGCACCGGTCTGCGCGGGGCTTCAAGCAACATTTGGGTCCATTTCTGTTTCTTTCAAGCGTCTGAGCTTAAACTGGTTTGATTTATGAATGAATGAAGGAATCTTTTATTTCTGACACATTTACAACCACCCACAAAAGCAAACGCCTGAAGCAAATTAATACAAGACAAACACAAAAGAAATTTATACTATTATACAAAAGAAATACTTAATACAATTTTAGTGTTATTTATACATCTAAAAAAGGAGAGGGAAGAAGTAAACACTTATTTAATCCAAATCCCACATGTATGACTTCCTATCAGTGACCAATAGTAACTATACTGATATCTCTAATAAACCGTCAAAATATGGGCCATTATAAGGAAAGGCACAGTTTTAATATTTCAAAAATTTGACAAAATCCAAAAATCTAAATTTCTCAAAACTGCGAACAAACATCGTAGACATTGTCCAATGGAAGATGCATATAAAATTTGAAATGAATCCGACCAGTAGTTTTGTCAGAGAGGATGTTTAAAGAAATTGCTAACGAAGACGATAACAAAGACGATGATGACAACAAAAACGATGAAGGCAACGAAGATGATGACAAAGACAACAACGAAAACGACAATGGCGACAAAGACACCGCTGAAAATGACAAAGACGATGACAACGACGAAAACTACGACAAAAAATGATGACGGAAACAGAGACGAAGGCAACAATGACGAAGACAAAGATGACGACAATGATGATGACGACAAAAACAACAAAGATGACGACGACGACGGACACAGCACCTTCACGATAGCTCATGGTCCATCGGCCGGTGAGATACAAATATGAGAGGAAAGTATTAGAATCCAGAATCCTTCTCAAGGTCATATAAATGTGTTCGATATTTCGACAGTAAATGTCTTTTGACCTAAATTCACCCGATGCTTCAGTTGTTTGCTAATGTTTCCAGCCGCCGTCTCATATCTGATCAGGTTTTGTCCGACCCAGCGTGTCATTTTTTATTCTGGATAACGACACAGAACATCTCAACATAAAACCCTGACATACTTCCTTCTATACACATAGCTTCCCATTATGCTCTTTGCCATCTGTTGCCATGGTAATAAGGTCTGAGAAAAATAAAGTCAAAGAAAGCAACAGAAGTGACAGAGAAAGAAAACTGGATGAGGAGGAACCGGCTTAGTTTGTAAGAACTGATGAAGGAAACTGGAAATATCACTAAAAAGAACTGTTAGTACAGAGGGATTGACTTCTGTCTAATTTACTTTTAAGCCAGAGTTGATCTTTGTGATTTTGCTCATTGTCATCACTGTCTTCAATCAAGTAAATGTGACACAGTGATACAGGACTCAGAATCTGGACCAAAAAACAAAAAAAAAACAAAACAAAACAAAAGACCTTCCCACTTAGATTTAACTCAATAGTCCAGATCTTTTCATTGGATAAATACTGCAATCATTAATACGTTTCAGTTCTCATGTTTACAACTTCGCCCCAAGGCAGTTACGTAAAAAATTTGAAATGAATCTGACCAATAGTTTCAGAGAAGATGGTTGAAGAAATTTCAAACAAATACGAGGACAAAGATGACAACGAAGACAAGGACAACAACGACGATGATGAAGACAATGACAACGATGACAACGACAATGAAGACAAGGACACCGAAGACGATGAAGATGACGTTGTCACCATTGTCATTAGATGACGACAACAGCGATGACAATGATGAAGACAATGAAGACAACGACAATGATGAAGACAGTGACGAGGACAACGATGACTATGACAATGAAGACGATGACGGCGAAGACAAGGACAATGAAGACGATGACGGCGAAGACAAGGACAATGAAGACGATGCAGACGACGACATTATCGCTGTTGTCATTAGATGACAACGACAACGGCAGTGACAATGACGAAGACAACGAAGACAACAACGACAAAGACAACAACAAAGACAACAACGACGACGAAGATTACGACAACAAAGACGACAACAGACACAGCGCCTTCACAGTAGCTCATTGTCTATCTGCCTGTGAGCTGAAACCCCCTGTCCCTGCGTCTGCTTTAATGATACAGACAGACTCTCTTCCAGACCTACTTCCTACTTCCTACTGGTTCAGCGTCCACAGACCGGGTTTACTCATGGATCAGAGGGTAAACATCCACAGACTCACAGGCTGAAATCTGGGACACTTTATGATCACAGCTGTTACCATGGGATCAAATGGACATTAAAAAAGACAATATAACTGCACTGAAGTGGAATCACATCAGACCAGGGCTTTGAGACTATTTTTACGTCAGTGATTTAATTCTGATAAAGAATGATTCATTATAAATTATTATATTAAATAACAGAATAGCGGAGCTTCATGACAGATAGCATTCTGTTGCTGGGCAACGTGGACTGGACACCAACTGTTAGCGTTCCCCATTAGCATGTTAGCATTCCATGACAGAAGCTCAACCACACAGATGTTCCTCTGCACAAACACACAGACCAGGGACGGTGGGCGTCCATGGTCCACGTCTGCACCCTCAACTGTTTCCTAATGATCATTTACAGGGTTTGTTTTTCTAAGAGTGAACCATAAGGGCGACTCTGCTGTTGAATTTTAGGACAAAAGTTTCACAAAAGTCTGTAGCACATTGACTGAAAAGCAGAATTGACCTTTAAACAATCTGCAGACACAACAAGGACAGAATCAGCTGTAGTTCTGTAACCATAACCCTACGTATCCGAATACATCCATGACCACAGGGCCATGCTCCATTTGGTTTTATAAATGGACCATGAGTACGGTGGAAACCCAGTAGAAATAGAGCACATTTTATGCACATTAAAACAACAACAACATGAGGAAAGTGTTTTATGGGATGGTAGAGTGAGAATCACATAGACCGACACAGAAAAAACTGAATTAAACTGGTTCTAAAGCAGAGGTGGCACACTAAGACCAGTATGATCCAAATGGGTCAGACCTATAAAATAATAACATAAAAATCTAGAAATAATGTCAACTCTAAACTTTTCTCTATGTTTTAGACTGAAAAATGTAAAATTACATTATGAAAATATTGCTACAAAGTATCCTTTAAAAATGTGAAAATGAACAACCTGAATTTTTTTAAAAGAAAAATAAGTGCAATTTTAACAATATTCTGCCTCAGTTTATCATTTACACATGTACATTATAACTTACAGATCACAGTGGATCTACAAATACACTAAACATTTAATAACAGGCAGAATATTGGAATAATTAAACTTACTTTTCTTAATGCATTTCAGGTTGTTCATATTTGTTCAGGTTATTCACATTTTTATGAAAGGATAGTTTGCTAATGTAAACATTTTCATGTAAATGCACTTTTTTTTATAAATTCACTATTTTTTTAGATACACACACTGTTAATATTGTATCTATTAGCATATTTTTGTCTAGTTTTATTTCATTCTACTTTTAGTGCAATTCTATTACTATTATTCTATTTTGTTCAATTTTATATTCTACTTTCTTATTTTACTTTTAGTTTACTGTAATTTTATATTCGCTTTATTCTTATTTGCCGATGTATTGGTTTTTTATTCATATTGTTGCACTGACTGGAGTAGCACTGAACACACAATGACAATAAAGGCTATTCTATTCTATTCTATTCTATTCTTACACTGATAGTATTTTACTGGTTTTACCCACTTGAGATTGAATTGGTCTGTATGTGAAACGTGAATTAAAATTATTTTAACATCATTGATTGTTAATATCTTCAGTGTAATTTTTGCATTTCACAAATTCACCCCACGGGCCGGATTGGACCCCTTGGTGGGCCGGTTTTGGTCCACAGGCTTTATGTTTGACACCCCTGCTATAGAGCATGTATTTTACCTGCTCAAATGGAAGGAATTATACATTTACTATTTATTGTAATCATTATCAGTATCTTTGTGACTTGGTGGGTGTTGTAGTACTTTCTTTCACCTGTCCTGGTCCAGTGGTTCCTTAATCAGCCTTATCTTTCTTAAATTCTGCACACACACACAAAAAAAGTGGAAATGCTGCATCTACCAGACCTCATGTGACCTGTTGGTGACTGAACCCCAGCGTCCCAGTGTCACCTGAAAAAATGGCCAACTTTCACACATAATGTCCCTCATTTCCTGGGGTTGTTAGGTTTTGTGTGGAAGACTTTAGCCTTGGGGTTTTCATGGTTTGTAGATTTATAGTGGATTTCTTGGGCCCAACCTGCAGTGAGGACATAAATACTTCACATACACAAGGCTTCCCTGTCGGACGGACTGCGTAAAATCCTCTGGGTCTCCGTCCCCCTTCTGAAGTCTCCAGAAGTGTCTGACAGAGGGGATGTCTGAGCCCCATGAATTATTAATCATTTACCGGCATAATACAAGTCATCCTGGTTGGCATTAGTGCGACACAACACAACTTCAATAAACTGATCTGCTTTATAGTGACCACTGGTGTAAAGGCACATCCTGGATATACAACATTATCAAATCTGCTGATTCTACTCATGAAGGTTATGTTATTGAGGACAAGATAAAACAGTCCTGCGTCCTTTAGTGTTGCTGACTGCTTCGTCCCAAATTCCGCTTGAGATGCAGGTAATTTAAGACTGAACTGTCCACAGATAAAAGCGCTTCAAGAAAAAACAAATTAACACACATAATATAAAAAGAGGAGCGATACTCTAAAATTCGGTGTATATGTGATAGGCAGGTATGGTGTAGGTTTGCAAAAACGAGCGCTTCTTTACTTGTTTTGGGCTCTTTGTTGCCGCCCACCGCGGACTGTTCTGCTTGACAACAACACCGGGAATGAAGCCAAACGGCGGCAAAAGTTTACATATTAACAAACTCTGCGGCCATTTTGTCAACAATATTTGAAGCCGAATTAAAGAGAGAATTACCCACTTTAAAACCAATACTATAAGTCAATGAATGAATGATTTAGTTTGCGGGACAAAAGCGATAACTCTATAATGTGCCGTATTTACGTTGGAGTTTTGTGTGTCAGTTGAACCGGGTCGCCGTCCTACCGTTAGGTCGAGCCTCCCGCTGTAACGACACGGTTCCGTCCCGGTGCAGGAGGATGGAGGACGGGTCCTTCACCCGGCTGACTCGGTCGTCCGGCGGCGGGCGGGGCAGCCGGAGCCCGCTGCAGCACTGGTAGCAGACTGCCCATGCCTGCTCCTCGTTGATGGGCTGCTCGTAGGACTTCAGCACCGCCTCCAGAGACAGTTCCCGGGGCTCGGCCAGGTCCCGCGCCTCGCCGCGGTCCGTGGGGGCGCTCACCCGCGACTCCCCGCCGTCGGCGCTTCTGTTGGTGGTGGATCTGGCCATGGCTGCGACGCCGCGGAGCCCATTCTTCACTTCGCCGCCACGGGGGCCATGGATGCCGCGTACCGTCCACCCGGTGTCCGCTCCGCTTCTTAACGACGTCCGCAGCTGCACCGCGTTACCGCACGGCGCGTGAAGCTGCAAGATGCACGCGCACACAATACTTCCGGCAGACGCTTTCAAAATAAAGGGATTTCGTTTCGCAGTAGCGACGAAAAGGAAGTTAAATGTGACTATTTTGTCTTGTGTCTTTACGTATTTTTCGTCATGTTTTGCCTGTTTTATTTTAATTGAAAAAAATAAGACCAAAATTAAAACCTGCTTTAATTTACAGTCAGAACAAAAAAATCTGATTATAAATTAGATTTTTATTATGGTAATTATCGATATCTTTGTGACTTGATGAGTATCATAATAATTTTCCTTCGCCGGTCCTAGCCCTGTGGTACCACATCAGCCTCATCTTTCCTAAATTCTGCAAAAACTTTGAGCTTTTTTGTCTTGTACATTTTTGTCATGTTTTTTGTTTTATATTTTAATATGAAAAAGTTTACACCTAAAGTAACAACCACAAGTTACAACCAGAAGAAAATCGATCTTATATTTGACATTTATTGTGATCATTATCAATATTGGTTATTATGTCTTTTTTTTGGGTTGTTTTTTGCCAGAGCCTTCGTTTTTGCCTGCAGTATCATATTAGCCTCATTTTGGACCAAGAAGATTCCTTATCTTTCCAAAATTCTGCGAAAACTATGGACTTTTTAAAGAAAGGATCACAGTCTTATAATACCCCAAAAAATATATAATATACAATATAATACCCATACTCATATAAAACCCATTTTATTTCACAGTAGCAACGAGAAAGCAGTTATATCTGAACTAAGCAGCGCGAGGAGGAGAAAAGTGATGCTGATTCTCAGACCCACCACTGAGAGGGGCCCTAGAAAATAGTGGAACACTAGTCTTTTTTTATTATTTATCTGGTATGATACAGTTCTTTCTTCCAGTAAAGTCCAAATGCTCGCGTAAAAAGAGGCTGTGGTTAAGCAGAAGCTACTGATGAAACTTCTTCACTACAGTAGATGTGAAAAATTCCAGGTTCTGAAATGTCCTCGAGGTTTAAAAGTCTATAAACAGTCGCCGGATATTTCTGTCAACTGTCGATGCACAAAGTCAAGTGAACCTCGCGTCATATTAACATCATGTGATAACTATCAAACCATTCTAACATCAAATCAAATCAAAAACAATAAACTAAAAAGAATGAACATTAACTTCAGTCTGAAGTGCATCAGAACTGGAAACAGTGTGACATTATTTACAGGCTGATTCATCTGGTTGAATACACTGAATAAACTGGTCTGGGTTCAGCACCCACTATCACCCCTCAATGACAAGACACAATCCAAACTGATAAGAGTTAAACTGCTTAAACATATTTAATAAAAAGATGTTGCGTTTTGAACCTGAGATAATACAAAATGTCACAGAAGACAACTTTAACGATAAACCAAACAGACCAGCAGGTGGCGATGATAAATATGGAAATATTCCCTTAAACACTAAATTAGGTCCATTTGAACCAAAACTAAAATGTACACGTAATTAAGAATTAAAAGTACATGCAGTCACTTATTCAAGAATTAACCCATAAAGACCCAAACATCCACCATCGACCAAAACCATCTACTGATGTAAACTGTTTAATACCTGTTGATCCATTAATTCAATCAATACATGTAAATAATTGGTGTAAAATACAGTTATTCATCTTTTCATGGTCATCAAATATGACCCATTTGGACGTTCAGAGGCTCCGTAGTTACCAT
>JAPQRQ010000023.1:30886886-30898183 GCA_037367365.1 Apogon talboti | reverse complement strand
TTTTCTTCAGTTTTCTCTGTTTCTGATATAATAACCCTCAACTTTAATCTAAGCTTTTATGAACATCTACATGATCAGTGAATTAAATATAGGAAAATGTATTATTTTCACTGAAAAAACACAAAATACAGAGGAAAATATATAATAAATAGTGATAAATCACTTAAGAAAAGTTGAGTAGAGAGAAAACTTCATTTGGAAACTGCCACAAAAGTAGCACTGGGTCTTTATGGGTTAAAGACAGCATTAACTGATGTCCCCAACACTAACCTATTATCCTTGTATGTACTGTAGATCAGTGGTGTCAAACCTAAGGTCCGTGGGCCAAAACCGGACGGCCAAAGGGACCAAAACGGCCTGAAGTGCAAAAATTACACTGAAGACATTAAGCGTCAAAGGTGTGATATTAAGTGAAATAATAGCACAATAACCTGTAAATAATGACAACTCCAAATTTACTTCTTGATTTACTGTGAAAAAAGTAAAATTACATTATGACAATGTTTACATCTACAAACTATCCTTTAAAAAATGTGAATAACATGAACAACCTGAAATTTCTTAAGAAAAATAAGTGCAATTTGAACAACATTCTCCCAACGGAGGACATGGTGTCTGTGTGTGCTCCTGTTGGACAGCATCCAAATATCAACTTGTGTTTTTTTTAGTCTTCTTTGTATATATGTAAATAGTAAATCCAATCGCAGTCCAAATTTCTGGTAGGGGAGGGCGGTTCTTCTGTTTGACTCTTGTTCTCCTGTTGTTTTATTTAAGGGGTTAATTGTAGATTGTTTATTGTACTTTTATTCCCTGAATTTATTTTTGGAAAGGTAATTTACTTTGACTTCAAGATGGTTTTGTTTGTTGTTTTGGTGGTGCCCTCCCAGAAGTTTATAGAAATATTATTTAAATACGTTTCGGACTGCAGTTTTCTGGTCTGGCATTGTGCTTGGGAGTTGGGGAAGGACAAGGGAGCAACATTATGTGTGACTGGGTTATCTTCTAGGCCGAGACATAACATATCAAACAAAACATTTAATAACAGGCAGAATATTGGCACAATTACACTCATTTTTTTTTATACATTTCAGGTTGTTTATATTTGTTCAGGTTATTCACATTTTACTGTTAAAGGATAGTTTAAGTAAATATAAACATTTTCATGTAATTAATTTTTTTGTACTAAAACAAAGAGAAAACTTTGTAGTTGTCATTATTTATAGGGTATGTGATTATATTTTACTGGTCTGATCCACCTCAGATCATATTTGTCTGAATGTAGAACCTGAACTAAAATGACTTTAACATCATTGATTGTTAATCTAACGTGAATAACCTGAAGAAATATGAACAACCTGAAATGTCTTAATATAAATCAGTGTAATTGTACTAATATTCTGCCTGTTACTAAATGTTTTGTGTATTTGTAGATCCACCGTGATCTGTAAGTTGTGTTAATAAGCTGAGACATAATATTGTTAAATTGCACTTATTTTTCTTAAGAAATTTCAGGTTTTTCATGTTATTCACATTTTCGTAATGTGATTTTACTTTTTTCACACTAAAACAGAAAAATTAGGACTTATTATTGATCAGTTATTACATCTGTTATTCTACTGGTCCGGCCCATTTGAGATCATATTGGGTTGAATGTGGAACCTGAACTGAAATGAGTTTGACAGCCCTGATGTAGATGCTAACATCCGCAGATGGGTTCATTTACCCACTGAACACAATCCAACAAACATTAATATTCATTTGGAGTCGTGTTTCAGACCACCTGGTGAACGCAGCTCTAGTATTCACTCTACTTTTAGTTCCATTTTGGTCTCCTCCACCCCTCGGGGACATGCTGGGCTCTGCAGCTGCTGAATGCATCATGTAAATGTATGTTCTGTATGTTCTTTAGTACTGGGCAGGTCAAACACAGCAGGTTTTTCCACAGTATTTTCACTACAGCTGCCTTCTGCTGCATAAACGATGGCTGAATAGTGCACTGTGAGCCAAAACAATAAGCTGAGAAATGCAAAAAAACCAAGCTACATCGAGCTGAAGGAAACTGCAGAGTCAGTTGTTCGACATCGTCTTCCATCTATTCCAAAGATGAGACACAACAGCGTAAGACAGCTGATAAAACAATTCTACTGCATACGAGATGAAGAATTATTCATACACTTGTAGATCAAGTGCAGGAGCGTCACACTCGTTTTAGTTCAGGTTCCACATTCAGTTCAATATGATCTCAACTGGGTCGGACCAGTAAAATTATAAACAGTGAAAAAGTCAAATTACACGATGAAAATGTTTACATTTACAAAGTATCCTTTAAAAAGTGTCAATAACATGAACAACCTGAAATGTCTTAAGAAAAATAACATTCTTATTTTCATTCCTGTTTGAATCATCCTTAAGCAGGTGTAGTGATTATGCAATGAGTCCAAGTTACATTATATCGACCAAGAATACATCACATCATCACAATCATTCCATGAAAACAGGGGAAAAAAGAAAAGATTTTACTATTTATGGGTATTTATCTTATTCGCGTTTTGTTTAAAAGATTAAAAATGTGAATAACATGAACAACCTAAAATTCCTTGAGAAAAATAAGTGCAAATTTAACAATATTCTGCCTCAGTTTATCATTTACACATGTACATTATAACGTACAGATCACAGTGGATCTACAAATACACAACATTTAATAACAGGCAGAATATTGGTACAATTACACTGATTTATATTAGGACATTTCAGGTTGTTCATATTTGTTCATGTTATTCACATTTTTTGTGAAAGGATAATTTGTAAATGTAAATATTGTCATATAATTTTACTTTTTCAAAGAGGTAAATGTGCAATTGTTATTATTATACTGGTCCGACCCACTTCAGATCATATTGGTCTGAATGAGGAACCTGAACTAAAATTATAAAATTTTTCATTCTAAAATAAACAGAAAATTTTGGAGTTGTTATTATTTACAGGTTATTAAGATAGTACTTTACAGGTCTGTCCAACTTGAGATTGAATTTGTCTGTATGTGTTTGACATCCTTGATTGTTAATATCTTCAGGCATCTTGTATTTCCTAAATTCATCCTATGGTCCGGATTGGACCCTTTGGCGGCCGGTTTTAGCCCCCGGGCTGTATGTTTGACACCTCTGCTGTAAACCATTAATGGAGCAACGCGTTCTGAAATGACCTGCGGTTCACTGTTTAGAGAAATTAGAGACTAAATTGACTCCTAGAAAAAAAAAGACACATGGACATTTTAAGGGTTGTCATGTGGAGGAAGGATTCTCTAAGAGTCAGCACCTAGTGGCCATCAGTGGTATTACACTTTCACATGGCAGTTGCTCTCGTTAATCTTAACATCTTACAAGAAAAAGTTCTCTACAGGAGCATGAGAAGCCTATCTGTTGGAATTCGACTTCCTGGTCCAATCATATTTTATCACCTCATAAACATTTGAAAAATCTGGGCTATGCTGACTTAGATAAAGAGATTTGACAGGCTTCTATTCTTCAGCTTTCACCCACAGACCGACCTCAGACCGAACAACAAACGTCGACTGAGTCGTCCAATCCATGACATGTTTGAGATCATGTTACTATCTGGAGGGTTTATCCTGATTCTACTTGATTTTTAAAACTATGTTAATTTTAGGTTTCATTTCATTTCACATCAGTGTATGACGTGTTTCTGTTATTAAACACAACTGAAACGGTACGATTTTAGATTTTATTAAGTGTAATTTTCTCATTCAGTAGAAGCACAGTGAAGAACATTTCAGACCATTCAACACAATGGTCGGCTCTTCATACACTACGGTGAACAACACAACATGTTAACACTTTAAACTGAAATGTTTATAAGCCTTGTATTTTTAAGGCTGTCTTTCCTGATCGACACTCACGGCTGTTGGCAGGTTTCTTTGCAAACAGCTTAATAATGCTTCCTCTTGTCTAGAACAGATCGTGCCTGGGTGTTGGCTGGCCTCCGTCCTTCTGTGGAAGCTGTCCAACGCTCTCCTTTCACTCACAAGAGGCCACTGGGGACGCGACTCAAATGAGGCCATTGACATTAGCTCTCTGGTAGCGACTGCACCATCAGCTGTGCATTTTAGAACTTAACATTACACACAGATTTTCAGGCTAACACACAGACCTTTCACGCATTGTTGTCAACATTAGAATGCTTGCACTGAACAAAAATAGGACCAATGCCCCTGTATCTCACCGGCATGTTCTATGTGAATCAATCCCCGTTTGAATGTGTGAGGTTGGCAGGTTCTGTCTCTATGTTCCAGTCCTGTGGTCTGGATGCAGGAGATCAGTCTCCCAATAGAAGTGGGTGGTACTGTCACTGGAGGAGAACTCAACTAATTCAAAGTCCATATATGACTTTTATCAGTGATCAATAGGAACTATATTGATATCTGTAACCATTTACACCAAAATATGGTCCACTATAACTTAAGGAGAATTTTTAATATTTCAAAAATTTGTCAAAAATTCAAAAACTAAAATTTCTCAAAACTGTGAAAAAAAAACTTTGTAGACATTGTCCCAAGGAAGATACACATCAAATTTGAATCCAACCAGTAGTTTTGTCAGAGAAGATGTTTAAAGAAACTGCCAACAAAGATGACAACGACGACACAGTGTCTTCAGAATATCTGATGGCCCATCGACCGGTGAGATAACAATTGGTCCTAGACTCACTCAGTGAAGAGTAGAGTGTCCTCTACTACCAGAATGGTCGGACACAATTCACAACATAAGCAGCGAAGTGAAAGGACGATTGAAGAGTAACAAGAACCAAACTGCAAAAGCACTGAGTTACACAACGACAGAACTGTTGGACCTCAGCTCTGGTTTGGTGTTGACAATAATAACATGTCCAAAACTGAGAGTAGCGAAGCTAAACTAATGGAGCTTAGCAGGATTTATAGGGAGTGGTCAGTTACTGGTTAACAGCTCTGGGTTTGGAAGAATAAAGCTTCAGATCTTATGTTTTCAAGTTGATTATTTACATGGCAACTATGCAAATCACTACTGTGACTAATATTGGGGTTTTTTATTCCAGTTTTACTTGTGTGTTCAGATGAAGTGAGTATTGGGCCTCTTTGCTTGAGGATTATCACATTTTTATGGATTTCGTGCCAACATTATGCCAGCGTTCCCTCAGCTGGAGAACCACCCAATGGCAGCACCGTCCCCTTGTCAAGTTGTGTCTACAAAAACATAGACTTCAATTCAGTGGGGTGTCTTTGTCATTGATGTCCTAACTTTTTCCAGGGTGTTCTGTTTTAGCGGGTAACCAGCTGAACTGGTACGGTTCCCGTGGTACTAAAAGGTCTATATCGAGCTTCTTCTGCTCTTTTTCGTTGTTAACTGTCCGGTATCCGAGCAGCGACATCGCCCCCTTACAAACCTCCTGAATCCGTTTGACCTTCCCATGGGGCAGCATCGTACGCCAGGCCTGGGAGACGTCAGCGGCATTACGGGACGTTATCTTAAAGGCCTCCTTCCTGGTGCCTTTACCTTTTCCATGGGTTACTCTGTAGATCCAGTCCTCCAGGGATTTGGTCATCTCCAGACCAACAAACTCATACATGGAGTTAATCTCCTCCAGTGGGTTCCGTGCAAGGTCCTCGTATCGGACCATCTTGTAGCGACCCTTTAGGAACGGGGGGGGCTTTAGGATTGCCCGCTCGTTGATGCGAACATGGCTGCGGCAGATCTCCTGCATGACCTGGTACTGCACCTCGGCCGTCGGGATGCTCCGCTGCTCCAGGACGACGGCGTTGTCGCTCATGAACGCTTTAGCCGACTCCTCCCTGGACCGCATCACGGCCCGTGGATCTCGGACCAAGTGGATGATCCGGAGGTCCAGGTTGGGGTCTTGTAGGAGCGGGTAGAGGGATTCGAGCTCGAAGAACCGAACCTCTTTCAACACCACGTGGCTGTAGGTTCCACAGGCGTCTTCCACACCCTGCAGCGTCCTGGCGTCGCACGACTGGAGGCAGTGAGTCTGGTTGCTGATCTGGTTCCGTGGCGTGAGGGGACAGGCCGGAGGCGAACACAGCGCTCGACTATGACTCCACATGAACAATGATGAAACATTGTGCTGCTCCGGCAGGTAGGCCTCCATGACGGAGAAGTCACACTGGAAAACGCTGCGTAGAAGATCCCTGACAGCCATTCGAAGTGCACGAGCGCCGGGTTTCTGCAGTTTGGTCCACACGTGCCAAGCAGGTTCCATCAGGTAGAACACCGACGGGTGCTGACTGAACACCTGACCCAAGAAGGAGGAGCCAGATCGCCATGATGATAACAACAGGACATGAACTTTGCCGTTGGACGGAGCCGATCCGCAAGGACTGAGCTGGACGTACCAACCACAGAACAGAACCACCGCCGCTCCTTGAAGGATGACCAGGAAGATCATGGTGCTGAGGTTGACTCTGCAGCGCGGCATGATGACGGAGGGAAGCAAATCTGGAAATCTGATGTGGCTGAAGGAGTGTCTCAACTCTGCTAGAAAAAAGAAATGGAAAACATATATCAAAACATGAATTACTTCTTAATCTTTACATTCAATACAAAAAACTGAACATCCTCAAAAACCCTGATGAAATTGCTTTTTAACGTAATAATGTACAGTTAAATTTGACAGAAGCTGGTCCTGCCTGGGAAGTAAAGACAGGGAATCGATGTGAAGTATCAGGAGTGAGATGCGAGAGTCTTACAGCTGAGGAAATAATACCAGTCTGTTCAAAGTCAGGAGTGACAACAAATACAATACTATTCTATCACTAAATAACATGGGACTAATAAACCTGAGAACATCCAACAATTTAGATGTGAGCTCCTTTATTACTTATTCATTTACTGGAAAGAACCCTGGATATGTCAAGACTCTCAGGATAAATGTTGAACCCACTGAAACGTATGCAGGTCATTCATCCGAGCATCTCGGATGAATGACCTGCCCACGTCATTTTGCCCACTATTGCTTTTATACACACAGTATTTATAGGTCATTATGTTATTTTATTTGAGGTCATATTGGTCTGTATGTGGAACCTGAACTAAATGAGTTTAACACCCCTGACTATTGTTAATATCTTCCATGTAATTTTTTTCACTGAAGGGCTGGATCTGACTCTTTGGCGGGCTGGTTTTGGCCCGCAGGCCGCATGTTTGACACCCCTGGGTGAGTTTAGAATTAAGATGTAGACGTTGTGAGTAGATCTTTGCATAGATCAGGGGTTAATTGATTCTAATACATTTCTAAAACCATATGGACTTTCATATTTTTATGTGTTTCAGATGGAACCTTGAGCACATTCAGAACATGTGACACAAATCTGTGGCGTGTGTTTGTATGAGATCATGATTCAGAGAAGAAAAAAAAAAAAAGACAGTTTCACTCAACATTCAAGCCTAAAGCATTGAACATTCACTTTCAATTATTACAGACTCTCTGAAAACTCAAACTATGGCACTCAGGACAAATCTACACCTGTAACCACCGAGTCTCTGTAAGACAGGGGTGTCAAAGATACGGCCTGTG
Organism: Apogon talboti; assembly: GCA_037367365.1. Taxonomy (NCBI): domain Eukaryota; kingdom Metazoa; phylum Chordata; class Actinopteri; order Kurtiformes; family Apogonidae; genus Apogon; species Apogon talboti. The sequence goes on along the minus strand of JAPQRQ010000023.1, from coordinate 30,890,599 downwards.
GGCCAATAGCAGCCTGCCAAGGGGTCCAATCCGGGCCATGGGATGAATTTCTGTCATGCAAAAATTACACTGAAGATATTAACAATCAAGGATGTTAAACTCATTTTAATTCAGGTTCAGTATACAGATCAATATGATCTAACGTAGGTCTTTGTCTTCATTAAAAAAGTAAAATTACATGGAAATGTTTATATTTACAAACTATTCTTTCACAAAACATTTTAATAACCTGAACAAATATGAGCAACATGAAATGTCTTAAGAAATATAAGTGTAATTGTACCAATATTCTGTCTGTTATTAAATGTTTTGTGTATTTGTAGATCTTGTGTGATCTGCAAGTTATAATGTACATGTGTAAATGATAAACTGAGGCAGAATATTATTAAAATTACACTTATTTTTTTAAGAAATTTCAAGTTGTTCATATTATTCACTATTTTTAAAGTATAGTTTGTAGATGTAAACATTTTCATAATGTAATTGTACTTTTTTCACTGTTATTATTTTACTGGTCTGACCCACTTCAGATCAGATTGGGCTGAATGCGGTACCTGAACCTAAACATCCATGCTGTATGAGAAAAAGAGGAAAACCAACTCCCTAAAACATCCCACACATTAATGTCAGCACACGATTTACTGATGTACAACTGCTGACATTGTATGTTGAGTTCTGAGACGACTTTCCAAACACATGTGCAACATGTGGACGGATGATGTGATGTGAAGGAAACATGGACATTCATACTAATGTGTCAAATGTGTCTTCCATCTATTCTGCTGCATGAACGAACGGGCCAAAGGAACGACAGAGGCAGAGACAGTGAAGGTCTGTTGGTGAAGTGTACATAATCTGCTGCTTATTGAACAAGCCCTGACATGAGCCCGTCACCTCCAGACCCCGAGGCTACGAAGGTAAACAACACTCATCATGACACATCCTCCTTCCACTACCTTCACTGACTTCGCTGTCGTTTCCTCGTCTTTGTCCCACACATTCAGTCCAGGTTTCAAGTCCATTTCACCAAAACACTCTGATAGGTCACCACAATGTCATGACTCATTCATTTTATCTGTTTATCATCTTCACTCCAGTTTAATAGTTAAAGAATGATACACACCCACAGTATATGTATTATTTTACCAGTTACCAGTCCAGTTTTAGTCCCCAAACTTAAACCGGTCATGTCTTATATCGCACTGTGCTCTGACTATAAAATAATCCATATACTACACACAACATTTCACACATACCTAGTGAAATGAGATGACATTAGACTAAAAGTGAAAGTGCTGCTCATTTCTTTCACATATCTGGTAAAGACAATGATGAAACACATGAAATAGATTTAAATAAAACTTAACATTTCCCAAACTATCCCTTAAACCGACACACCTCTGAAAACTGAGGGAAAACCCAGAGGAACAGTTCTGCAGCTCCATGTTTACACAGTTTGCCAGTTTAATATGATGGGAAAGTGAGTTTTTCATTTGGCTGTTTGACTGGAATGAATCATAAGGCGTGTCCGTCGACGTCTGGACAGACTTTATAACATGTAAGCTCAGTGAATCAGACCAGTTTATATATAAAGAACTGGTCAGTTTTACACCGAAGCAGGTTTGAAAACAAACTTCAACTGTGAAAAAGCGCTGAACTCTGATGAAAGGTGTTAGGTTGTTGTTTTCTGATTCACTGCTGCTCACAGATGCTTCCTGTCGGTTAAAATAAAGCCAGTATTTTGTGTTTTTTTTTAAGTATGATGGTGTCATAAATGAGTCTCTCTTCCATTTAGACCAGGGATGTCACAGTCATTTTAGTTCAGGTTCCACATTCACACCGATATCATCTAAAGTAAAATAACAGCATAATTACCTATAAATAATAACTCAAAATTTTCTGTTTGTTGTCACACAAAAAAGTACAAGTGCTAGTTTAACAATATTCTGCCTCAGTTTATCATTTACACATGTGCATTACAACTTACAGATCACAGTGGATCTACAAATACACAAAACATTTAATAACTGAAACTGCTCTTCTTTTTCTGGTTTTCTTCAGGTTGTTCATGTTCAGATTATTCACACTTTTTGTGACAGGATAGTAAATGTAAACATTTTCATCAGATAATTTTACTTGAGATTATATTGGTCTGTATGTGGCCTCTGAACCACAATGAGTTTTAACTGTTAACCCTTTAAGTGCCAAAGTCGCAAATATTGCGACAATCAACGTAACTGACTGAAACAGACCATAGCTCCAGATAGAGTTGTCAAATGTTGTTACCACCTCCCACCAGTAGGTGGCGGACATGTGCCCCTTCAATCCTACCACCATGTCAGGGCATGTTTCTATTCAAAGTGAAGAAGAAAATCCAGTTTAAAGGTGTGGTCCTGAGCGGGTTTAATAAGTAAGTAAAGTTGATTTAGTTTTAGTTTGGATAGATAAGGACAGATCTGGATAAAAAGATACTAAAGCTGACTGCATTTTACTTTCTACTAATGTTTAAGTTAATTTATTTTAAGGATAAAAAAAAACACAAAGAAAACTTCCATGTAAATATGTTCAAAGTTCAATTTTACTAAAAGTTACGCAATCCAATATGGCCACTGCCCTGTGACATCATAATATGCTAATTGGATGTGTACATTTACTCCCATCATAAACTTTGAGTCAGACCTAATATTTTTCTCATTTACAGTATGACTCCATCTCTAAACACTTCCAAGATACAGCCTTTTGAAATCTGGATAAAAAAACTGAATATTTTTTGGAGAAAACTCAGGTGCCTAAAGGATTAACATCTGTTAACAACGCAAATTCAACCCATGGGCCAGATTGGACCCTTTGGTGGTCAGGTTTTGGCCCGCGGGCCGTATGTTTGGCGGGTGTGGCCCTGAGTCATGGTGAATACATGCAGGTAAAATGGCCAGTTTAAGATTTCATTCCATGTTTTGGAATCTACACCACCTTGAATTGTTCAACAGTCGACCCGATGGAGTTAATGTGAATCGAAACACAATCCAGGTTTAATGTTCTCTGATGCAGATGAACCCGAACTGACTGAGGGCCTGTTGAGCTCCCTCTATTTTACAGAAATGCAGCTGTGAAATGAATATGTACAAATGGAAAATGACAAAAGACTCCACTTTAAAAAGGCCTTTTTCCATCTGATCTAAACTGGAAAACAACCAAAGTAACACGTGTCACATGTAAATGTATCTTCATAGAGAACAGCAAATAAAAACATACTGAGAAATCCACACTAATAATACAAGTCAGATAAGTAATAAAAACATGACACAACCACAGGTTCAAACATGTGGCCCGTGGGCCAAAACTGGCCCGCCAAAGGGTCCAATCTGTCCCGTGGATGAATCTGTGACATGCAAAAATTACACTGAAGATATTAACAATCAGTGATGTCAAAACCATTTTGATTCAGGAATTTCTTAATGAAAATAAGCGCAATTTTAAGATAAAATAAAAAATCTGCTATTTATATATACATATGTATTATAAGTATATAATATTTATGCCATCAAACCAACCGACCGAAGGCATCTGTTTGAATTAGTTCTAATATAATGAACATCTGAGGCCATGGTTCTCAGTCGGAAAAGGGTAGAGTGCTCACTCCAGGTCGGGGGGGAAGCCCTACCCCAGGTGGAGGAGTTTAAGTATCTCGGGATCTTGTTCACGAGTGAGGGTAG
>JAPQRQ010000023.1:30800629-30811947 GCA_037367365.1 Apogon talboti | reverse complement strand
AACTGAACAAATACTGAGAAAAATAATGAAAAGATTAACAAAACCAAAGAAAAATTGATTTAAGTAATAAAAAAATTACGATCAATGAACTATACAAACTGGAAAATACCAATAAAAACAGTGAAAAATAGGTGATAAAAAAACAGCAAAAACATGCTAGTAGAACACTCCAAAACTGCACCATCACTAATACAATTATTTACAAGAATTCACTGCTAAAACCTCGCTAAAACACTGATAAAAGTAATAAAAATCTTCCATCTCTCTCTCACCGACTGCACTCTGCTGCTCTCTGCTCCGCCCACTTCCACCCCTCCCCTCAGCCAATGCAGACCTCTACCCTAATGTGTTAATAAAAAGAACCTAATCTCATCTTTCAGATAGCATAAATGGTCCAAGAGTTATGGTAATTTGAGTGACTGTGTGTGCAAAAATTGTGGCACTGGAGACACAATCGTCCTAAAAGGGTTAACAACAACTGCAGACGGTGGTAAATGACAGAAGATTATACTTGGAACAGTTGAAGAATTTGGTAGGTTTGTGGAAGAGGGTGGATGTTATTGACACTGGTGAATATTGGTGCATTACGTGAAGGTGTGATGGGGTGTAGTATTGAGGGTTTGGCTGATATATAGTGGAATACTTTATTTTCTCCACGTTTGTGCCTCGTGTCCACATGTAAACAGAGTTTAAGGGATTTTAAGAGATAGCTAAGGCTGACATGTCATTAGTGGTGGTCGAATTATTCCGCATGGTAACAGCTGAACGGGATGAAATGGTTTTAGATGACGGAGCATATTTAGAGTACACCATACACCACAATGAGACTCCAGCCTGGTTGAACCTCCAGGGCTCCTGCAACCAATGGTGACATTAGAAGCATCTGTCATTAGGAAGCGAAGAAGGAAGATGCAGGGAAAAAAAACAACGTCCCGAAGAATTTAACCCTTTTAAGACCATGTGTGTCTCCTGCGACACATTCTGCATTTTATGTCATTCAAATTACCGTAACTCCTGAACGGTTCTCACTATCGACACAATTCAAATGTCATCTTTTGGTCCATAACACTTTAGGGTAGAGGTCTGCATTGGCTGACGGAGAAGGGTGGAAGTGGGCGGAGCAGAGAGCGAGAGGTCGCAGACAGCGACAGAAAGATGGAAGATTTTTATTACTTTTAGCAGCGTTTTAGTGGTGAATTCTTGTAAATAATTGTATATAATAGTGTTAATGCTGTTTAGGAGTGTTCTACTAGTGTGTTTTGCTGTTTTTGATAAGTTTTGTGGTATTTTTTCACCTTATTTCACAGTTTTTTGTGTATTTTTCCACTTTGTACAGTTCATTGATAGTTGTATTTTAGGTGTAAATATTACATTTTATGTATATTTATATACATAAATATATAGGCAAAGAGCTAACCAAAGCAGAAAGAGATGCACTTTGCATTATTTTATTACATTTCTTTTGTTTTGCTCATCTTTTCATTATTTAGCTAAATTTTGTTCAGTTTTGTTCATTTTTTCATTATTTTATTCAATATTTGTTCAGTTAGTTTTTATTTTTTCATTATTTTATTCACTTTACCTTTACTTTTCCAAATTTTTTAATAATTTTGTTCTGTTTTTATCTGTATTTTTGTTTCTCATTAATAATAATTATTGTCCAGATATTGAAAGTTAAGTTCTTCCTGAAAATAGGTGCAAAAGAATTGGCAAAAGACATTTCTGACACTTTTATTGCAAAATAAGTAAATAAATAAATATAGGAATGTTATAATAGCAGTCCTTATAGGGTTAAGAATTATTTATATGTACAGTAATGTTACTGCAGAAATACTACACCCACGACCATAACAAAGACTAAAATGTGTACTGTGGTTGGGCTGGAAAGTTGTACATCTACATAATGTCAATCCTCTGGGAAAAAAAAAAAAAAAACATTAGCAGGGTGGAGAGACTCACAAACATCCTTATGTGCGTGTGTCTGTGTGGTTGTTGGCAATATTACTGAACATTTAATAGAAGAGGAAGGGAAAGAGTGAGTGGAGGAGAAATGCTTTAATACGGTGGTGGTTCGTTTTGTGTTAATAAACCGTCTGGACTTCTGTGGGAAACACTGTGTGCATGTTTGCTTTAATATAATTCCACTGATGGGCCAAAGCCTTGGATTTCCAAAATATCACACTGAGAAACCAATCTCCATAATTCATGCAGTCGAAGTTCTCTTTTATATTTTCAGAATGAATGTGTTGTATAATTTCTTTAAAGACATTAAGTGTTGACATCATCATCTTTTGTTTAATTCCACCTTATAACCTCATAATTATAATTACACAAAACAATATTTTTGCACATTTCTTTATCTACATCTCTTTAATTACACAGCGACCAAATGAAAGCGGTTTCTCACAGATTCGGCAAGAAAATGAGCCAGATCGCTACAAAATGAAATTATACAGTCCACCAGGGTTGTTTTAAAGAATGAGTCTAGTCAGTGGATGGAGGTAAAGGCCACATTTGGATTCAGCACTCATGAAGAGACAGCCAAATTTCTGCTGCGTGGAATGCCCATTCCCACAATGCACTTCGCAACAAGATTTGGGAAAAGGCCAGAGTGACGCTTCAGTTTGTTATGTAAACAAGCGGACTGTGTTTGAGATGGAGTCATCTTCGAAGTTGTTTACTGTGAGGGAAGTGATTCAGGCGTGTAGGCACGGAGAGACTAATGGATTAGTGATCATTAGGATATCACTGGGGTTTTACACATTTAAAAAAAATTTGTGAAGAAAATCATACGATGCTTTAAGGGTCCAAGCACCAACAGTAAGAGTTTTTATTGTCCTGACAGTAAAACTGGAGGTGGAGAATGGATCAAATTTTAAACAGAATAAAACAAAGAAAATTATAAAATTAATGGGCCAAAAAAACAAATTGTGGAAAAGGCAGCACTAGAATATAGGTGAAGATGTTGACTCAAACAGTTATTATGTTATTATTTTACTAGTCTGACGAACTTGAGATCAAATTGACCTGTATATGGAACATGAATATTCATATTCATTAAAATGACATTGATAATTGTATTTTTATGGGATCTGCAAATAGAAGTAGAACACAATAAGATTATACTTATTAATAATCTGCTGAATAACATGAACAACCTGAAATTTCTTAAGAAACATAAGTGTAATTTTCACAACAACCTGCCTCAGTTTATCATTTACACATGTACATTACAACTTACAGAACACAGTGGATCTACACATACACAAAACATTTAATAACAGGCAGAATATTGGTACAATCACACTTATCTTAGGACATTTCATATGTTTTCAGGTTATTTAGGTTTTTGTGAAAGGTTAGCATATAAATGTAAACATTTTCATATAACTTTAGTTTTTTTGCACAAAACCTTTTTAAAAATTGTAGTTGTCATTATTTATAGGTTACTATGATAGTATTTTACTTGAGATCAGATTGATACATGTGTTATATTTAGTAACAAGGAAAATATTGTTAAAATGGCACTCATTTATTATTATTATTTCACTGGTCCAACCTGTTTTTTTTATATTTTATTTATTGAGAATCAATGTTACATGGTGCTTATATACACATGTACATAGTGTTCACATAATAATCATAGAAGTTCCTTCAAACAATGCTCATTCTTCTTTCCCCCCCCATAATTCACCCCCACCCCTCCAAGAACATAGGTCTGACCTGTTTTAGGTCCCATTGGTCTGTATGTGACCCCCCCTCTATCTACAGCCTGTGGGTCCATCAAACAGTGAATGTTCTGGACCCAACGGCTGTGATCTTCCCCGTGTTATTGCTTCTCCTTCACCTATCTCTGAGTGTGTGCATGTGTTGAAGGTGCGACTCACTGTCTGCTGCCGTGCTGCCACTGGGCAATGAGCCCAGATCAACAACCATCCCGTCCAGACAGACGTTGAGCTCGCCTCCCGCTACAACCGAGCCTTTGTTCTCCGTCTGCAGCACCAGACTCAGCTGGACGTTCTCCACTGGAGAAGGGATTTAACGGGGTGGGGGGTGCAGAGACAGGATGAGTGGTCGACAAGGTAAAGAACAACAGTGGCTGAGTTGGACAGATTATCGTGAACCTCATAGCATAATTTCCCAAGTTATTCACTATATGAACAAAAGTATGTGGACACGTTGAATTCAGGTGTTTCTTTTCTAACAGGTCTGGGATACAAAACAATAATGACAAATGTCATAATATAGTTTTATATTGGGATAAATATCATATTGATTATCAATATTGACATTTATATGTCAAATCCTCATCAACAGGACATCTTACAGCTGTAGACATGATGTGTCCCAATATTTATGTCCATATAGTTTATAAACATCAATATTTCCTTAAAGTTTAATGGGAGATTTTTCTTTGTTAGTGAGATGTGAAGAAAGCAGATGGTTAGTTGTGTAGAAAATTATTATTTACAGTCAGAGCATGAAAAATATTTTATAAATGTAGAGGAAGAACATTTAAAATCATAGTTATGGATAAGAAAAAATAGAAACAAAATCAATGTTGAGATAAATGAAGTAAAAACCATCTCTGAGGTATTTTGGAAGCAAAGATAACAATTTAAACCAAACTTACCAATGCAATGATATTTATCGCAATATAAAACTATATTATGACATGTCCACAACATGTCCACATAGTTTTGTCCATATAGTGAATGACTTAGGCAATTATACTATGAGGCTAATGATATGTAAAGAGAGTCAGCCCACAACATAAGACTGCCTATAAAGACATCACTGCTGAGATACTTATGATGAACTGCAATTAATGCAATTTACCAGTTTGGGATCAATAAGGTTTATCTATCAGAGACACAGTAGAGCTGAGTGGAGATCCAGGTAAAGTTAAAGTTCCTGCAGTGGAAAAGGGGCTGTAGATGTTTTATTTGGAAGAACGACTGAACCCATAGATTTGCTCCAACTTTGAGTCCAACAACCTTACATATGGAAAAAATGAACTGGATTTCAGCTTGTGATCCTGTTTCTAATACTGACCTGCCTCTGAGGACACATTTTTACTCACAAACTACAGTTGCACATTAGCCCGTGAAACCGCTATGAAGTAAAACCTAATGTTAAATTAAAAAAGTTTGGTTCATTTATCATAAATAATTAGAAAAAACACCCAAAAATTAACAAAATTATCAATGAAATAAAGAAAAATGAGTGAAAAATTAACAAAATGATTATAAATTAAGAAGATTTTGTTCATTTTTGGGTCATTTATCATAGATTTAAAGAAAAACAAGCAAAATATGGATCCTTCTGGGTCCCGCCTCCTCCAGTGCAGAATTATGATGTCACAATTTAATGACTTAAAAGTTGGATGAAATGCGACATGACTGTTCAGATTGAAGTCTGAGGTGTGTTAAGTGTGTTAAGTAATCTGGTGTAATAAATATATTAATCTGATTTCTTATAATCAGATTACTGCTGTTATCTGATGAAATAGACCAGTTTATACGGTTTACATGATCAATAATAATCTGATAACTCCAGAAATCAGATAATGAGCTCGTTTACATTCACAGTAATACTCTGATCATTACCTAATTTCTGGAGTTATCAGATTATTATTGATTATGTGAACAGGCTCCATGGTCGGTGTTTTGGTGTGTATGTAAATGATCTGAGTGTGTGTCCTTACTCTTGCCGTCATGTGTGCGTAGTGTATCCAACAGGTCTATTGTCGCGCTGCCCAGTAGCTCCTTCCTCAGGGTGTGGCAGCTCCACAGCTTCAGATCCAAATGACTCTGAGGCGTCACATTACTGTCAAATACAAGACAGTGTCAACACAAATGCACAGTCAGCACAGGAGTGTACAGCGATCACACACACACACACACAGTCTTCAAACCAGAGCCTCTATTTCCTCTCCTATAGAATCTACACTACATGGACAAAAGTATCTGGACACGTTGAATTTGGGTGTTTCTTTTCTAACAGGGGTCTGGGATATAAAACATTAAGGCAATGGCTACTGCCACAGTACTGTGGCACGAAAATTGGTTTGTCTATTGCTACAGAGTCAATCAAATGTTAGCATTTGTACTCAAGCCAGTCATGGATTACATGAACTCATTAGCCTGTCCTCTTGTTGCCACAGTACTGTGGTGATATATGGCGTATACTTCAGTGTATTCTTTTGTGCATTTTGCTACCACAGTACTGTGGCAATTGATGGAAGAAACGACAAATTAGTGATAGTATATAACATAGAATAGGAATTATTGTTCTAAATGCTCTATATGTTGTTTTATGGTGTTTTGCTCTGTGCAGTCAGTGAGATTGAGGCTGCAGAAGGTGGGCGGAGCTACATGTTAGATGCAGCAGTGTGCCGAGTTACTTCTCAGTTCTGTGTCAGTTCTGTGACAGTTCAGTGTACTGAGTGCTGTGCTCCAAAGTCTGCACTCTGAACGTTGTCCCAGTTGCTGATTTATATCAATGGCGGATTTAGCTACCGGTGCCGTCAGAGTTTGACACCTCTGCTATAACAACCCATGTTTCTATTCTACAGTAAACTCAGCTTTAGTTGACTGGTGTAAAAAACATTACATAGTGTTTGATGTAATTGATTAGTATGTTCTGATATAAAACACTATTACAGTCCGTGTGTGTGAGTGTATGTTGTTCTTACAGGGTGAGGTCTTCATTCCACTGCAGCTCTAGGTGTCCGCTGCGTTTGCATGTTTTTTTGGTTTCACTGGTCAGTCCGTCGGCCGTCACCTCCACGAAGGAGCTGAGCCGAGAGTGACGGTTTGGCAGCTTCGGAGACTGAGGTTTCGCTGAAACCACTGTGTGAGCACACACACACACACACACACACACACACAAACACACAAACACAAACACGCAGAGGGATTAAACACTGCAGATACACACGTTCATTGGATCTAATGATGATGTGTCTTTGAAATAATAGTTCACAGTCCAACCACAACTACAGCAACTAAACCCCCTGAAAACCACCAGAAATCCTGGTACATGATGAACCTGATCATCTGCAGAACAACAGGGACACCTGTATGTATTTATATAAGACATTCTTAAAGGTAGCGACCAGGCACCAAAGCCAAAACCAGCATCAAATTGAGGCTGTTGTTACTTATTATTAATCATCTACTCTTATTTAAATATGTATATAGTCTACAGAGATTGTATTACTGACAGCTATTATTAGTTCTTATATTGTTTGTCTTTTGCACTTAATCTTTATACTACAATTTCCCCATTGTGGGATTAATATAGTCTCATCTAATCCAGGTTAGATGAGATTTGATTATGTTATTTTATTATTTTACTGATTTGAACCAGTTGAGATTGAATTGGTCTGAATGTGGAACCTGAACTAAAATGATTTTAACATCCTTAATTGTTAATATCTTTGGTGTAATTTACATTTTTGCTTTTCACAAATTCATACCACGGGCCGGTTTGGACCCTTTGGCGGGCCTGTTTTGGTCCCCGGGCTGTATGTTTGACACCTCTGGTCTAGGTGACTTGGTTAGGAACGAGCCTTAGGTTAAACATCTGAAGTTTACACCATGTTTTATCGCTCAGGTAGTCTTTGGAGGAAAACCCTGTGACTCATAATGACAAATATTATGAAGTGAGGACAGGATGCAACAGCAGCATCCTGGCATTTGTGTCAAAGATAAATGACACTGGTATATATTTTTTTAAAAATTTACAGCAGTTTTGGGGAGACTTCCGTTGTATTTCTGCTCACTGTTAACCTGGAATTATGGAAGTTACAATCTCTTCCCAATGAACACTTTGAAACTGTTCTGAAAATGAGGACTGAATTAGAAAAGAAATCTTTGACGTTTTCAGCTCCTGATGCCTGGAACCAGCTTCAGTCTGAGCTCCGTCTACAAACACTAATTCCTTTGACTGATTTTAAAGACAGCGGTAAAACTCTGGAATCAAGGCTCTTGGTCTGTAAATGTTTCCATTGATACTATGTTTTTTCTCTGTTTAAAAATGCTTTTATTATTGTAAAACTGTAATGATTTGACTGTATTGCTGCTGCTCCCCCATCTCAGTGGGACCAACCTGGTTAAATGAAGGTTAAATTTTAAAAAATTAATAAAATTAAAAAAACAGTCCATAGGACGGAGCCACAGTTCACAGTGACATGTTTTTTTTGGTTGTGGTAGTATCTAATGTGTGTTGTCGGAGTGGTGAAAAAACAGAAGAATACAGACGTCGCTCTCTAGTGGAAGAAAGAGGAACCACTTTTCATTCATTTCATGATGAGGCTGAGGTTCAGGAAAAACCAACATGGTCAGAAAGAGGCTGAAATGTCAAGAAGTCAACACCGAGGTACAGCAGGACCTCAGGAACCAGCATCAGGAAATTTACAAGAGTTCGACAAGACTTTGACCCAGAAAATATTACAACTACACCACAGTGTTTCAGTTTCAGCAGATAATCATCTCATGTGTAAACTCAGCTCTAAAACGTCCACAACACGGAATTTTTCTTCCTCATTATAAGATGCTGTACTTTTCTTGAGTATTTATCTGATTTTAACATTTTATTCCCTTCATTTAAAGTCATATATTTGTCATTTCTATGCCGTGCATTTTAAAAACTGGTTTGTTACTTTGGTTTTAATGCATTACAGAGGAATTATCTATTATTCTTTCTTTTGCACTTTCAAATCAATATAAATTTTTAGCCTAATGAGTTGAATGATAACAAAAGACAATCTCTTGATCTATCCATTAGTACGTACACCTACGAGAAACATGATACACAGCAATCGAAACAAGACAAAAATATCATAAAAGACACAAGAAAAGATAGATGCAGGAGACGCAAATGACATAAAACACAAAATAACAAAAAAAAGATGTAAAAGATGCAACAAAATGAAAACAATATAGACATGAGACTAAAACAACACAAAAGATGCAACAAGATGAAAATGAATAATAAAATAATAATAAAATGCAAAAGACAAATGATATAAAACGCACATCAAAAATATGCAAAAGATACAAGACAAACACAATGCAAAGACCCAACAAGACAAAAATGACACAAAAGACACAAGACAAAAATGAAGCAAGAAGACAAAAATGATGCAAAGATGCAACAAGACAAAAACAACATAAATGCTTAACAAGACAAAACCAAAGTATTGGACACAACGAGACCAAAATGATGTAAAAACCACAACAAAAACTCAATCAAGTCAAAACCATGATTTGGTGCATAATAATTCCATATCCTTGTTCTGAGTATGTGCACTTCCACTGGAGAACAGATGTTGGACTGTGGACACCTCTGCAGGACCGTTGTTATCCTGCTGAGAATCTTTCTACAACATTCGTCAGTCATACATGAGCCCATTTGTTTTTCCTAGAGTCACTGTTGCGACGCCGTCTGAACACCAGTCAGCCCGGCGGTGTTTCTCCGAAGACCAGATGAGTAAACGATGACTGAGACAAAAAGGCAGATGAGACACTAGAAGGTCTGCTGATTCCTAACTCATACACATCTGGTGAGGAGAAGTAAGGAAGTGGAGGTGGAGGAGAAATGGAAGCATCACAGGACAGAACGGGAGGTGGAAGGCAGGTAGACGGCGTCTAAGAGCAGAACTATACTGAACTAAAACAGGAGATGAGTCACAGCTCCATCAAACTGCAGTAAATGACACTGAAGGGATGGAACTGGCAGAATTGGACTCAGTAAAATCAGCCCAAAGGATGGAAGAGGAGATAAAGATAGGCCTGAGAAAAAACATAAAATAGTTCCAATGTCCCTGTATGTCAGCGTCATGTTCTTTGAATCAAGCCGCAGTTGAATGTGTGAGGTTGTCAGGTTCTGTTCTATGTTCCAGTCCTGTGGTCTGGATGAAGGAGATCAACCTCCCAATAGAAGTGGGTGGTACTTTCACTGGAGGAGAACTCAACTAATTCAATCAAAGTCCAAATATAACTTCTATCAGTGATCAACAGGAACTATATTGATATCTGTAACCATTTACATGTTATAAACCATCAACATATGGACCATTAGGAGGAAAGGAACATTTTTAATATTTCAAAAATTCGGCAAAAATTCAAAAATCTAAATTTCTCAGAACTGTGAACAAACATTGCATACATTGACCCAAGGAAGATACATAGAAATTTTGAAATTAATCCGATCAGTAGTTTCAGAGAAGAAGTTCGTTGAAATCTAGACACTGGCGACCTTGATTTTGACCCTTCAAGGTTATCAAGGTCAAAGGTCATGGACCCAAATGAAAGTCCATATACGGGGAAAAAGAATCTCTAACTTAGCTCTGGAAAAAATTAAGAGACCACTGCAAATTATCAGTTTCTCTGATTTTACTATTTATAGGTATGTATTTGAGTAAAATGAACATTTTTGTTTTATTCAGCTCAGCTGTGTTTGATGGCTTGTGACCATCCATCTTCCTCTTGATCACATGTAGAGATGCTAATTTTAGAAAGAATTGCAGTAGTCTCTTAATTTTTTCCAGAGCCAAGTTAGAGATTCTTTTTCCCCGGTAAAGATAGTAAGGTGTGTGAACATAATTGAGCTTTTCCAGAGCTGTATGACTTCCTATCAGTGATCAATAGTAACTATATTGATATGTATCTCTAACCATTTCCATTTTATAAGCCATCAAAAATATGGACCATTATAAGTAAAGGCTAATTTTGGCCGGTGAGCTAAAAAGTACAATCTGGCCTCCTTTCAGGAAAAATGTAAGACAGACAAAAAAGTCTTTGTCTCTCCATAATTCTGTAACTCTACAGCCATGCATCTCAGACATCTGTGGGTCTTGTTCTTACATGTTCTCACCTCCGTCATCAACCTCTATGATCTGCAGAGATTTATGGGAGGTTTCCATTTAGAGCTCTGTGAACACCTCCTGATCATTGAACCCGTTCACATCCACACATTATCTGATTTCTGGAGTTATGAGATTTTTCAAGTGATCATAAGTCTGTGTTTCATTAAATTGAGAATGGGATCCCTCTGTGCACCGTCTTGGGCCCCATCATTCATATGTTTACATTAATTAATTTTCAGATGTAGGTCTAGAGATGTTTATTTAACCTTTATTTAAACAGGCAAAATAGATTAAGAAATATTCGTTTTACAGCTGTGGCCTGATCTATGATATATGTGTGTATTTAAAGATATATATATATATATCTAGATCTAGATCTAGATATATATATATTTATATATATATCTATATCTAGATCTAGATATATATATATTTATATATA
>JAPQRQ010000023.1:30749149-30760736 GCA_037367365.1 Apogon talboti | reverse complement strand
CATCCATCCATCATTCATCCATCCATCATCCATCCATCCATCCATTCATCCAGCCATCCATCATCCATCCATCCATCCATCCACCCGTCCGTCCACCTGTCCGTCCACCCATCCATCTAAAATAAATGAGGAATAAAAGTTTAAAATTGTAAAACACTTAAACCAACAGACCCTTCTATTGAGTGGGTTTCTGGGAGGTGCATGTAAGCGTCCAACCTCAGCTCCATATGCAGAGGCAGGGCTATTTTATCAAATCTTTAACTGTTGATGACAGATCAGGGAGACCAGCCGATGTAGTATGTAATGAAAACCTTCAGCTTTTTTCATAGTACACAACAGGACACTGCTGACTTAAAACAAAAGTCTCCTTTTTATATCATTCTTTTTATAGCAGCTCAACATTTTATTAGTTTCTGCTGCGGAACATTTGTCATCATTGGAGCCACCTCTGGGTGATTTACAGCTCACAATGTTCAACATCTTACTCATTTTAACACACAGCTTCATCATTAATGCTGCACTATCTTTGGGAATACAATATGTCTTTGATATGAAGGGTGGCTCTGGACAGGCTTCAACTCTCCAGAGACCTGTCCTCCAGATGTTTGCTGAGAAATAAATTCATGCTTTGAAAGACGAAGGTGCTATGACATCATGCATGCTCCTTACTTTGTGTGTGTGTGTGTGTGTGTGTGTGTGTGTGTGTGTATGTGTGTGTGTGTGTGTGTGTGTGTTTGGAGCAGTGTAGCAGCAGTCGTGATTCAGCAGTGGTGGAGGAAACGCAGGGAAAACTCCGGTAACATGTACAGCCCCCCCACCGCTGAACAGGGAGGAGTGAAAGGAGAAGGAGGTGGACAAGAGCCAGCGTCAGGACCTGTCTCTGCTGACGGAAGCGCCGTTAACCAAGATTATGCAGCTACAGTCATTCAGGTACAAACAGTTGCAACCTGTTTTATAATCTGACTAAAAGAAAGTTCAGTGTGGAAACTTGAGTCAGAATATAGTTACAGGCTCAAATTACCAAACCACTTTGTGTCTGCCACTATGTTATTCTACTTCGCTGCCATCCCAGAGAAATATGATGTGTTTATAAGATACAGACTCCTTCGTCTCACACTACAATTATGGGTTCTACCAGACTTTCTCATACTGACCCTTAAAAACAGGAGTTTATTCTCATGTGCCATTAGTATACTAAAATACGACAGCAGACTTCAGTCTATTTTTTATTATTATACTGAAGTGTACTAACAACGACACAGAAAAGTCTACTTGGCCTATACCTGTTAGTAATCTTTTCAGTGTTAGAATTAAAATGTAATTGAGTATTCTCCTTGTATGTAGAAAGTTGTGCTTGATAGAGTACCCTGTCAATAACATTTTTCATAAATATTGGCTTCTGTGAAGTTCTACTCCATTATAGACTTCATACACTCCCTTATAAAGTCATGTGCTCAAGTTTATGGAGAGAAACCTGTTTTTCTGGTGGAATATCTTAGAAGTTAGAACAAATAGAACACAGATGGAATTGAACAGGGCCTTTTATGCACACACTCTTATTTTCCAACACAGAGTCTAATAAACATTTTGGACATTTTGTATTGCCCGAGGTGTGACAGTGTCATAACAGACTTAAGTCTGGGCAAGACGATGAAAGCGGACTAGATCAGGGTTGGAATCCCAGTGGAGGAAAGCTTCTATTAAATAACTCATAAACTAACAGTGCATATACATAGCCTGGCCAAAAATGATATAAAGAAATGATATATAAATACAAAAATGTAACACTAATTTTATTTATATTGTGCTTTTTTCATAGTACTCAAATAAACTAAAATAGCTTTTTTTATTGTTAGTATTAATATGGATGGTTAATGTACATCAGTTGGAATTGAATTGAATTGTTTGTTCTTTGTTTTCCTTTAATTTCAGCTGTGAACTAGCTGTGTAAGTTTACTCCTAACTCTTGCACAGAATTGTTGTTCATTAAAGTATCTCAAATTGATCCCAAGAAATACTGAAATGGTGCCCTTTCAACTTTGCTAGTACAGTGATACTAGTAAACTCACACCACCACCAACCAGAAATATACTGGACCACCACTAAAGTTAGCTTCATACAATGAACTGGTTTTTGTATGGTGATTTAGACAACCGTAGAGCAAAGGTGACTTTAAACGTGTACCTGGAAACATGTAGACTTCTGCATCGGAAAAGTCATGGTCCACAAATGTAACTACTCTGATTCTATGAACAGACTGTTAACCTGCACCGAGGCCAAAGCAGAGCACATGTCTCAGAATGTCAGGTTTCCACATGGAACATCCATCCTCAGGCCTCATACGTGCTATTGAGGCTTACTCAGCTAATCCTTTACAAAGAACTACTGCCCTGAAAAACATGCTCCTCAACACTTCTCCCAAATCCCTTCTCAACACAGAAAGTGTTTGATGAGTCCTTTAGGAGTCCTCGAAGGTAGGGACAGGAGGTGTGTGTTGGAGGGTACAAAGTGATTAATCAGATTCCAAAGAAGTGCAGTAGTGAGAGTTGTTGGATTCCTGTTCGGCTAAAGTTAAATCGAAGCCCCCCCCCACACACCACACCACCACCGGCTCCAGCCCTTTGGGAATTGGAGGATTTAGAGGCACACTGGAGCTCCATTTGTCTCGGAACAGCCCGGAGTCACGCAGAGTTCAGATAGCAGAACACTCAGCAATTAAAGGAGAGGTTAACATGTTTTATCTCCCTAATGGGATAACACACAATATTTACGTTTGCCCTGTGATTCATGAAGTCTTCTCTACTATTTCTTCCTTGGGTACCTCCAGGCGTGGTGGAGGGGCTTCTCTCTCAGGAGGAGGCTCACATCTGCCCTGGGCGCCGTCACATGTCCCGACACCGGACACGACGACACCTTGGAGGAGGTGGACATGGATGAATTTGTCTTTGATGAGGTGTGTACACAAGTTGATGTGTTCACTTTGATGGTTCAGTGATTCCACTCCCCATTCATCCGTCCGACAAACACACAGAAACAGAGAAGCTGATCCCACAAACGTTATTCTGACCCACCAGTTGGCCCTGCTTTGTGCAGACCACTACTGAAAACAACACCTCTGAGTGACGCTTTTTCAACAGCACTTTTCACAACAGCTAAATTTACTAAACACATTATAATAGTAACCTTTAGTTTAATTTTCAGTTCCTTTGGATTTTACTCACAGAACCTGCTAATTACTACAGCTTTTCTGCTACCCACTGTTGCCAACTCCTGAGCAGTGAACGTACCTATTGTTTGTCTTAGAAGGTGTTTAATGACATCATCACCTAATTTGCACAATTGTAAATGTTCATGTAATTGTAATGTAGGACAGAGGAATAACATTATGTTAGAAGTAAAAAGTGAGTATAAAAACAGCCTAAATATCTTTAGAACTCCAAATGAACTATATACTTTGTTAATTCTAGATTTTTTTAATGTCCCAATTCCAACGTCCTCCTTTATCCTGTAATCCTGTAGCTGTCTGTTGTGTTTGCTGCTGCCTATCTTGGCCAGGACTCCCTTGTAAAAGAGGTTCTTGGGATATTAACTGGTTAAATAAAGGTTACTTTTTTTTTTTAAATCTGGGCTTGGGGACTGGCTCCAGTGACCCAACAGAGACACTGTGGACCAGTTACTGAGGTTAGTTAGTTATTGGTTGGTTTAGTTTGTCTCTTCCTGTTCTTCAGTTTGGTTTGGAACCTTATGGTCCACTTAGGAGACCACAACAAGTCCAGTAGAACAGGAACATTTACAACCACAACATTTGGAATGTTCAGTCCACATGGACAATGGACATGGACCAAAAACAGACAATAGAGAAAACTGGAGGCCATTTTTTTCACGTTTTATAATGTGATATTAGTTGTTTATTTCTATCTGCAAAATTGAGGGAGTTATGGTCAAAAATTGGGTATTTTGAAAATTATGACCTTGAGTTTGACCTTTCAAGGTCATCGAAGGTCAACAAAATTGTTACCAAATGAAAGGTCATATCTGACTTCCTATAAGTCGATGATACAAAGTTAGTCAATATCCGTCTTAGTGTTCAAGATAGAAGCCGTTTTCTGAATATGCAAAGTCGGCGCTTGACCACTGGTCACTTTAGACGCCAATAACTCAAAATCTATAGGCCCTTTTCCACCAAAATACCAGGAACTTATTTACCTGCGTAAAAGAATTCCTGGTAATCTGTGTGCTTTGCGTTTCCACCACACCCCAAAGTTCCTGGTAATTTATTCAGATCAGGCTGATGACGTATGGGAGAGTGGTCAAAGAAACTGCACTACAACTCCAGTCCAGTAACAAGTCCATGGATTTAGAAGCTCAGCTCTAACACCATAAAATGACCCAGTAGTTGAAGTGGGCGGTTTTGGTTGAATGTTTTGCTGGTTGTTGAATCACTGAATTCATCTGGAATACATTTTAGGTGAAGTTAACCATCTGACAATCTATTCCAAATGACATAGGGTTAATTTTTGTTTAAAAATGGTAGAACATGTATTTCAACTTCTCAGTCATTAAACTAAATCACGTCCAACTTTAAGTGTGATGGACAGTCCTTTATTCGTTTCTATTGTTTTATAGATATAGTCCAGGTTCAACCCTAAAGTCAGACAGATTTACTCAAATATCTGCATTTAATTCTACTGCATATTATTTAAAATACTTATACTCTACTTCTATTTTGATGCCTTATAAATGAACAGACAATATTAGGTCAGAATTCTTTTTTATTTAAAATTGAAACACAAAACAAGGTGCCCTGAGATTAAAAAGGAAATAAACATCTGTGAAAGCCAAGTGTCTGGACCAGATTGGATGAGGGCTGGTGGAGGCGGAGGACACAAACGAGCTCAGAACCATCGGAAACAGACATGGAGTCCGTCCGGTCCATTTCAGCTGGAAATCACAATACATAAAGAATAAATCAGTGTTCAACTCACGGCAACAACACAAATACATCCAGTTCTTTGTCCACGATTTATGTTTAGCGTCAGACTTGTGACCAGCTGGGATTAGCATTAGGCTAACTCGACTTTCAGCTAACTAAACAGCTGGTGTGCAGTGGGCAAGATGGCGAGTCTGTACGGTGTATTTCCGCCTCAAAACACAATACATAGAGAATATATCAGAGTTCAGCTCACGGCAACAACATGAATCAAGTTCTCTGTCCGTAGGTTTAGTGTCAGACTGTTGACCAGGTAGCATTAACATTAGGTTAACTTGACTTTTGGCTAACTAAACAGCTGGTGTGCCACGGACTACTGTTACAGCATGTAACGAACTAAATGGTGAATATTTATGTGATTTATCTTCGGTGTGCTGGTCTATTACTGTTTCTTGGTGCATGGGTGTTGATGCCTTGTGTTAATATGATGACAATAAAGCTTCTTACCTTATGGCTTCAAACAACGAAGTCGCCCAGTCCTTAGTTGCTGCAGTGTCTGAATTTCCTCCTCCGCTAATCCGCTCCAAAGAGCCTGGACCTCGTCGTTGGTCCACTTGTCGTAGGTCCTCTTTTGGTCCGTAATTTTTTCGAATTATCACAATGTTGCTGTCAATCTCAACAGACGAGGGTGGAAATAAAATAAACAAAACAAAGTTTGCTGCTGAACAGTGACTTAACACCGGCTGAACAATCAACATTCCCCAGCATACGGCCCCGCCCCTGAAGAATTCTGGGTAATCTGAGAAGTACCACCTCCTTACCAGGATCCTTTTCTGGGAAAGTTTGGGGGCGAGGGAAAGTTTTTTACCCGGGTAATTTAGATGGAAACGCACTGGGGTTTTTCAAAGTTCCTGCAGTGGAAAAGGGCCTTATATATACGTGTGTGACAAATGAGGTAGGTAGTGGATAGAGAATTGAATTTTCAATAATTTGGCAATACCTTGAAATCGCTGTGATGAACAGAACGGAAGTTATTAACAATAAACAAATTTTACATACGTTACCATAGCAACCGGAAGTCATGCAACCTACAGTTGCGAAATATGGCAAATGAGTAGAGACCTGCACAGAGATGTTGCATGTTAAATTTTGGTTTGATGGGATGAATATTGGTGATATTACAGCCATTTGTAATTTCAGAAAACGGACTTTACTGACCCCCTGATGTTGACCCCGGGGCCCTAACGAGGGCGTGTCCCTTATGACATTATCATGCATACCATCGGATCCAGAATGGAAAAATGCACAATTTAGCTTTGCTTTTAAGTCGATACGATGATTCTGACAGAAGTTATGGTGAAAACTCCATGTTTGACCTTTGACCTCTATCTCCGCTGTACTTTGGTGTACTATTGCCAAAAACTAATCAGGTCAACTAGAGAATATGGCAAATGATTTGGTCATGGTTTGAGATCAATAATGCTTGAAATGTGACTGCTAAAGGGCATACAGACAGACAGACAGACAGACAGACAGATGAACTGACCGATATGCTTGCCCTCTAGCAAGCAATAAAATAAAATACTGACTTAAGTATCTTTAGAGAGAAGTTGAGTGTAAGTCTATAGACCCTTTCACACTGCAGGAACCTTTTTGGTTCCTAGAACCTTTTTAGTTCCTGGGCGCGTTCTCGGCGCGTTCACACAGCATAGGAACTACAAACTACGAACCATAGTTCTAAGAACCTTTTTAGTTCCTACTCCCGGGCAGGGTCTTTTTTAGTTCTATAGGAACTAATATGACGTCGGTGTTTGGTGATTGGTAGACCTCAGGCCACGCCCATTTCCATGTCTTGCAGAAGAGTAAGTGCGTTATGGTGAAATAGCACGGCCGTGATTAGGTCGTATACATGAGTCCTGTTGGTTTTCTACAACAGTGTACATCATACTGTTGAGTGTGGACATGTTCATTCTGTTGTTCATCAGTGAGGATGGATTTATGATGCTAAATCCACGTCACACTCTTCCGTTGACACAGGGGGCTGGAGACGGCACAAAACACTTTACGGAGATTTCTTGGACTCCGTGGCATTTATATTACATTATATAGTATTCTGTGGGGGTCTTTCAAATATCGACTTAGATTTTGATCATAAATAAAGCTCATTCTCCATCCCTGTGTGTGTGCGAAAGTTGCGCCGTGCATAAAAGTGCTTTAGCAGATGCAGAACATGATTGCGTCACACCGGTCCATACGATGGTTCCTATTGCCTGTGTGAATACAAACGAAATAGTTCCCCTGGGGGAGAGTAGTTCCTAGAACTAAATTAGTTCTAAGAACTTAGTTCTTAGAACTACTCTGTGCGAAAGCGCCTTATGGGAACCAAGACCTGAAGGACTCAGCATCTAGTGGCCATCAGTGGTAATTGCACTTTGGCTTCCTTCCATCTCTTTGCCCCTTGATCAGAACCATTTGTGCATGTATTGTGGTTTGACACTGATGAGGTCTATTTACCAAGTATATAAAAAATAAATATATAAATTGCATTTATATATAACTCTGCTATGCACATAATGCAACATAACTACTCATAGCATTCACAACTGGAATACGTTCAGTTTTCAAATACTTTAGTCAAATACTTTAATGACACTGACATAATGGCTTAAATATTGATCTGTTTCAAAAAGTGTCTCGTTCGGTATCAAATGTCTGTAACTAAGGAGTGAATATCCACTGGTGTCAGTAGGTTAGTAAGCATACAGCTGTGGAAGGGCTAGTGTTACACCTACACACCTATACATTAATTGCTTTGATCCTCTTTCTCCTGCTTTCCACTGCTTCCATACATATAGTATATAAAAACCAGGAGCACTGCAATGTCATAACTTTAACAGGTCGAATTACAGTTGGACTAACTACACACTTTGAGCTCTGTTAACAGACTTACACTGGATAGCCTAGAAGCATTAATGCTACAACAAAACTTGTATTTGCAAAAGAACTGGTACTTATTCACACAAACTGTATGATTTCCTAAAAGTGTTCTGTTCTAAATGTTCCAAATTCAGATCGCTCCCCATAAAAGAACATAATGTACAAACTACCTACACTATATTCTTATTCTGTTTTTCCTCGGTGTACCTGTTCTTCTATAAGACCTGCCATTTCATTTTGTTTTGATCATGGCCTGTTTGAGTGATACATTTCACACTGAATCTGTTCATAAAATGGGTGTTTTTTGGTTCGTATCTTTTTGAGCCCTTTTCTGCTGACTGTGTGGAACATACACAACAACCTCAGCTACAGAATCCATTCTGAGTGTTTAATGTTCAATTGTCAACAGTCTTTTCTTTATCGTTGCAGTCATTTCACTGTTCAGGAACATTTTGATTGTGACTTTTTATTTTTATTTTTTTTACTTTCATAAAGGCAGCGCTGGACAAAGACTGGCTTCTGTCTCTGTCAGAGGACTGTCCTTCCAGAGAACGTCTGGAGTCACTGCTGCTGCTGAAGGTAAAACAACAGTTGTGTAATATTCGATAAAACCTGGAGGGCTGGGGGCAAACACAAAGTCTTCAGTGAATTTGGGGGTTTTGCAGCCTCTGTGTGCTGTCAGCTGAGGAGTTATGGTCTGGCTGTCCCTTTCTCATCTTTGCCTTCACCCCCTCCAGGATTTGTCTCACTTCCTCTGATTGATCTTTAAATTTATTCTCTTGAAAAACAAGATTATTTCCTGGAGGTCTGGAGGTTGCTCCGCATCAGCAGATGTCATTTTTCACGGTGGTGGACTGTCATCCTGTTTTTTTTTTTTTTTTCTTCATTTACCTCTGGTTGGATCTTTTCTTTGGAGCGTGCTCAGTGCTGTACATCATGGTAGCCAGTTTATTCCTGCTGATGTGGTGCAGCTGCCGTCGTGGCCAGCGTTAATGTGTTGACGCTGAGGTACACATCAAAGGTGGGGATGAACAATTTAGCACTTCCACCAGAAGAAAATGGGATCTGGAGAATAATGAAGCTGTTACTTTGACTTACATATGAGCATTCCTGGGGTCTAAAAACTGGCTCTGGTTAAAAATGTCAGCCAAATACCTCCAATGAAAACATACATTTGAGTTAAATGTGACTGGACATTATTGTATACATTATATATCATTTTCCCGAAGGTATACAGATGTCTTTACACTAAGTTGAGTAGACAGAGCTGTATTTTCCCTTCTAAAGGTCCAGCACTACTGCGTCACAACACAATGTTACAGGTGAAACCATTACCATTAAAAATAATTATACCTTTTACAGTTTTCCAGAATCGAAGCTTTGTTTTCTTAATTTCGCAGCCGTTAAGTAAGCAAACTCTGAGGTAAACTGTTCTCTTCGGACCGAACACCAGCAGTTGTATCATACAGACTAACCTTCATCAGGGACCCTGAAGCTCAAACCACAAACTCCTGCTGTGTTTCTAAAGGACCCTTTTTTTCCAATGAGAACTCATGTGATGTAAAAACCTGTGAACATGGAGGATGAACAGATCCTCCCATGAGCAGAGGGGGTTAATGAAGACGTCAGTAGAGCTGAATCAAATCCATTAAAAAAATGATTCCATTGCAGTTTTTCTGAATCAAAGCTTCGTTTCCTTAATGTCTCTGCTGCTAAAACATTGGTTCCACTGTTGTGTTTCACACGGACTCTTTTTGTGATGCACATGACTTCAAGATCAACACAAACACGAGAGAGAGATGAGGACAAAAAGGTAGAACATGTCTGTATGTTGATGGGTTCAACCAAAAGCATGTTCGTTCCATGTTAGTTGGTATAAGTTAGACCTTCCCCTGTCATCCAAGGGGCTTCATCAGTTCTGAAGACTGTTGATGCTGGAACCGGGTATAAATCCTCCCCTGTGTAAATGCTTTGGGAGGTCACATGACTCCTGTTGTGTGTGTGGTGTGCCAACCACACACACAACATATATGGCTAACAAGTCCTTATGTGGGTCGTTATGTCTGAGGTGGCAGAATCGTTAGGATTGGATTGTAGGTGGGGGACAGGTGGTGACGTAGACCCCCACCTCTGTTAAGGGACGGACGTTCCAGTTGGACACAGATGGCTTCTGTCACACCTCTCTCAAACCATTAGTCTTCCCTGTCCCTGTGTACGTTCTCATCCTTGAAGGTGTGTCCTCCATTCTTCTGGTGAAGGTAAACTGACCAGTCCTGTCCTGATGGGTTAACTGTCCAATGCTGGTCCATGTGTTTGTGGAGGAGCTGTTGTTGTAGAGTTTAGATCTCTACACTGCTCACTAAACTGAACTGCATGAACCATGTGACTCAGCTTACAGTTTTGTGTTTTGTCCTTTGGGTGGACCAGTCTGAAGGTGTTCCTAGGCTTGAAATGCACAGGACACAACGTCTATATGTTGACTTTTCTACATTGGAACCATCACAATTTTCCTGAATCAAAGCTTTGTTTCTTTAATTTCTCTGCTGTTAAACATTGGTTCCACTGTTGTGTTTCACACGGACGCTTATCGTGACGCACATGAGTCCAGGACCAACACAAACAGAGATGAGGACAAAAAGACAGAACATGTCTATATGTGGACTTTTGTCCACTGGAACCATCACTGACTCCTTTAACCTTTGAACCTTTAATCCAAACATTCCACATCTGAGTGTGTGTTTGTTTCAGTTGGATGTTAGTTCATGTTCAGTTGTAGAAGTTAGTCAGTTGGATCCAAATGTGTTTTAGACTGAACTGACAGATTGGTTAGAGATGTCATTGAACTGGTTTGTGGAGGTTACATCTATACATATGTTTATATATAGACTTTATACTGTTGTTGTTGTTGTTATTATTTCTATTTAGATATTTTTTCTATATCCTTTGACTTTTATACTTTCTGTGGCTGTTGTTTCTGGTTCTGGCTTATAAGACAAGCTGTTTGTCATTTTCACACATGTCTGTTTCATATTTTGACTATTTTTTTCGCCCATTGAAATAATTGTTTAATCGAATGAAATCGAAGAAAATAATCAATAGATTAATCAATTACAAAAATAATCCATATCTCCAGATCTGTATAATGTGTTCTTATTCGAGCAGAAGTCAACTCTACTGAACATCTAAATTCACACATGAATCTA
Source organism: Apogon talboti (assembly GCA_037367365.1). Taxonomy (NCBI): domain Eukaryota; kingdom Metazoa; phylum Chordata; class Actinopteri; order Kurtiformes; family Apogonidae; genus Apogon; species Apogon talboti. The sequence continues at coordinate 30,749,666 of JAPQRQ010000023.1, read as the reverse complement.
CTATTATACTGATGATTTGTCATAAATGCTTTGATCCCTGTGGACACCTCAGCCTCTGGACCTCTTTCCTGGACCCTCTGAAGATAGACTTCTGTCATCGATGGTCCAGAGGCCCCAGCAGGCCTGGGTCAACAGGGGACAGGAGGACCCTTCACCAGGCACCAGCAGCAGGTAGGACCCTCCTCTTCACCTCTGCTTAGTCGGTTCTACATCCAGGTCAGATTGGACATAAAATGAAGACTCCCATCTGTCAGACAACGGTCCCAGCTCCACCTCAGACAGCTGATGGTGGCACCTGCAGATCAGCGTTGTGTCAGTGCAGTATGACTTTTACTCGTTTCCCATTGAAATGAATTGAAATATAATGAATTTTTTCCAGCCCCTAAAAAAAAAAAACACCCCAAAACCACTCAAAAATCCTTAAGCGTTTTTAAAACAGAAATAATAATAATAATGCATTAGATTTCTATAGCGCTTTTCAAGTCACCCAAAGCGCTTTACATTATTGATGCATTAT
>JAPQRQ010000023.1:30707018-30719083 GCA_037367365.1 Apogon talboti | reverse complement strand
GATCATATAAGCAAATTTCTAGATTGATTAATCCAATAGGGCATTTGATTTGCTCCAAGTCAGGGGTGTCAAACATACAGCCCATGGGCCAAAACTGGCCATCCAAAGGGTTCAATCCGGCCCATAGAAGACACTGGCAGTCAAGGGTGTCACTGAGTCTTGACAAATTGTGTTGATCATAACGTTAAATGCTGTATTTTTCAGTTCCAGATGCCTTTTACTAAACGTTTTGTGACACTGTAGAGGCATAATATTGTTAAAAATGCACTAATTTTATTTAAGAACTTTTAGGTTGTTCAGGTTATTCAGGTGGTTTGGGAAACAACGGTTTGTAAATATAAATATTTTCATACTGTAATTTTCCTTTTTTTCACTAAAGCAAAGACAAAAATGTGGGGTTGTCATTATTCTATTTTACATATTTACTGGTCCGGCCCTTTCGAGGTCAAAGTGGGCGGCTGTATATGGCCCCTGAACTCAAATGAGTTGGACACCCATACCCTGGGTAATCTTTATTTTAGGGTCTAAAATTCACATTACTGGATTAGATTACTGTGGAAAACTACCTGCTCTGCTCTCCGTCTCTTTCCCTTCATAAATTAACGTACCCTCTTTTCTACCCGTGTCCCTTTCTGCCCCCCTCATTCATCTTTTACCCCACTCGCTTCTTTCCCTTTTTCTTCCACACCGTCTTCCCAGCGTAAGGGGATCCTGCCCTGGGAGACAGTCGGACCACTTAGTGTTGACTTCTAACCAAGCTTTCATAATGATGCCAAGCCAGCAACAAGGCCTTCTCAATGTGACGTGATGGCAGGCTGCCCAAGTGAACACCAGAGGTAGAACAAAATGGGACTGTCAGTGCTGCCCTTGAGTGTTCCATACAGTTAAAGGAATAAGTGGATCAAAATACGCTGATCCTTTGTTTAAAGCTCAAAAATTGGGGCTCGCTGTACACATTTGCTCATTATATTGACACTTGAACAACACTTGAAGTGTTGTGGATAAACCAACAAAAACAGATTGTTGAGTAGCTGTTCAACAACCCTACAGATTTGTCCTTCATAATCCATTTGCCAGTCATTGCTGCCCGGTCATGATAAAGTACTTTATCACTGCCAAATGTGACAGGACTACGTTCATGGAAACTACTTGGCTGCGTAAGGCCCATTTATCCAAAGTCTACTCAACAGATCTTTGGCCAAAGCAAACAAACTAAGGTCCAAACAGTGGGTCATTCTTTGTGAAATTTAAGTAGTTTGAGGGAGCTTATCTATTAAAATAAATATGATAAAGTGGATTTTAATAACTGCTGTGCACCACTTCGTCACACACACACACACACACACAAGCTGTATACACAAACCCAGTGACCCAGCAGAGTTGCCATAACTACAGCTCCATGTCAACAAAACATGTGACGTTTATATTCAACATAGACAGACAGAGAGACGGAGGGGTCTTACTGAAAGCAGCGTGGGATGCCATTGAAGGAACTAATTTAGCATAAAAGATGTTTAATCCACATGTACGGAACAACAAGTGAAGCAACCAAACCAAACAATGACACTTTACTTTTTTTGGAATGTCAAAACATGTCCACTCCTGATGAGCTGATTCATATTCATGAGCCGCCTGCGGTTTTATTTAGTGCCAAGTCTAAACACTCAGCTGTGAGAACTCTGCTGCGCATTCTTCAGCAGGAACCATCATTTTCACACACTTGTGATGGTGGTCTGGGACTGCATTCATGGTTCAGTTGTGTAAGACAGAATGTAAATTATTTACACCTGCCCATTGGTGGATGAATATATTGAAAGGTCTAAAAACTTAGTAGTTTGCTAAAAAAGTTTTATAAGGTATTGATATTCCAAATTATCTACATCCAATCATGTCCTAGAACACACTGAGGACCCTATCAGACCCTATCAGACTGTATCACTCACTGATTAAAGTATAAAAGCTCATTGTTTACACATATCTGTATTATGGTATCATCAAGTTTTCTTCTTCAAACTAAAACTTAGTAATTTTGACGCTGTCTTATAATATTCATGTACTGTGTCAGCTGATAGTTTACATTATAGATCTATTACCTTAGCTCTGTTTTTAGACAGAAAACAGCCACAGTAAAACCACAAATCACCTCCGTTTTATGTACAGTTTGTGTTGTCAGTAACTGCACTAAACATCTGTGTGGAATCGTCCAAATAAGGTCAAAACTGTCACAGTTTGAACCGTGGACCAACAAACAGAAACTTAGCAAAAAGAAAATCACATAACATTACACTCTCTTAACTAAAGAGTGTAATGTGTAGAAGAAGCACTGTGATATCAGTATGAAACTCCATTTTTTTTCATTTTGAGCCGTGTCCAGTGATGAAAACAACAACAGTGCTTCTAGCTTTTATCACTTTGTCACTTTCTTTGACACTAAAAGTTGTTTCGTAATGGTTCTCATTCCATCTTGTCACTTTCTGACACTTTGGTGGTGATAATTTTCTGCACCAAGGGAGACCAGCAGAGTGCCTCACTACTACCTCTAGTGGTCACATAAATCCCACTAAAATAACTCTAACTCCCGCCACAGTAATAACTCAATTGACACACATAAGGCCTGAACATCGTGTCTTGTGTTCACAGTTCTGTGTGGAAAATATGAGGCTGAAAATTTGACTGTAAGTGGTGGAAACATTATTAATTATTTTTAGAGGTTAAATTCCAAAAAAAGTGCTTGGATTCCATGTTTTTTTCTAACTCCTCATTAAAAATAGGTAACTTATGACTAAATGTGACTCTACTCACATGTGCACAGGTACTCTGAGCAGCAGAGGTAACACAGCTCCCTCATCATTCAGGTCCAACAGTCGAGGCTCGAGGAGTTCGATGATGGTCAGAGCGGTGCGGAACACAGCCGACAGGCCTTTGGAAATAAACAAGACTCTTTAGTCTTTTCTGGAACATTAGAACTCGTTTATGTCAATATGCATCAGGGTTCCTACAGATTTCTACAAGTTAAATTTAAGTCTTTTTAAGACTAATTAGAAAAGAATTTAATGCCCATTTCACAGCCTGGTGGAGAATGATCTTTTCTCCAAATGGACATTATTAAATTTGTACTTACTTAAATTTGTGCTTACTTTTGACTTGTAAGTTGTCCCTTAAAAATTCCCAAAGTCAGCTTTCCTGGGAGACCAACGGCTGCACATGTGTTGGCCTGAATGTTCTGTGATCATTTCTCTCTGGGGGCTGCAGAGTGAGTAATAATTGGTTCCTAATTTCAGTATAAATTGTCGGGTTGGAACAGGGGGAACTGAGTTGACTCACTTTCTTTGCAGCTTGGACATTTAACAGACACATTTAAACACAATACAGCCAACAAGTTTATGGAAACATAACTTAAGACCTACCACATCAAATTGAATACCTTTTAAAGACTTTTTTGTATTAAATGCAGATTTGTAAATTCGAGACCCCGTGGGAACCCTGATGCATACTCCCCAGAATGTCAAAGTAATATTTTAATATTTTATTACATGCACATGAGGCAAAGGAGCTGTAGAAAGAGACAAAATAGAAGATAAATAGACTTTAAACTAAGGTTTCCTCTGAGAATCAACTTAATGCTCTGTTCACACTGGCATTAATAAAAAGTCTGGTGACATTATAGGTGTGGATGTAGAAAATGTTTAATAGGAGCATGAAAACAGTCTCCTGTAATTAAATAATTTGACCATAGGACCCAACTGCAATCGTAAAGTAACCTTAAGGCCAAGTGCCACTTTGATGGTTTTCATGCAATGCATTTGATCTGACTGTGTGTGTGTGTGTGTGTGTGTGTGTGTGTACATACCATGCAGTATGATGAGGTCCCAGACAGCCAGGACAGAGTCCCAGCAGGGCAGGGAAGTAAACAGAGTGAGAAACCAAGGCATCACAAAATGGACTGACAAGACTCCCACTGACTCCTGCAGAGAGAGAGAGAGGGGGGGTGGGGGGCATGCAGAGGAGACAGTTGACAAATCCCCAACGATGCATTCAAGTCAGCATCATTTTCCTGTCAGCAAACTTCCTTACTGGACTGAAGCATCCGTCCATGTGTGCTCTAAAGTTACCTCCACTGCCAGTGCAATGACCTTCTAAAAGTGTATTCCTTTCAGGGAATCAGTTTGTCAGTATTCCAGGATAAATTTACACATGGTGATGTTTTTGTGTTTTTTTTTTTTAAAGGTTAACTGGTCACAGAGTAAAGGCATATTATGGAGAAAAAAAGGTAAAAAAATAAACATAAGTCTTTCATTTTTATCCTGGCAGGTTGCACCGAGTCTGTGTTTGCACAAGTACAAAAATCTGTTTACAGCTCACTTGCCTTAACTCTGCTGAACAGCTCTATTACAAACAAAATGCTGACCTCTGATCTCTAATAGGCTTTTTCAGTAAGGGGGGAAACTATTGTGCCTACAATAAGCTCCTGTTGGGTGTGTGTGTGTGCGTGTGTGTGTCTTGGCTCCAAAAGGGCAGCTTTCCTCTTCTCAGACCTGCTGAGTCGACGTGAAGCACCACAATCCCTTTAAAGACACATGAGCAGCACAAACAGCAGCAGAGTGTGTGTGTGTGTGTGTACTTGTGGAGAAGGGAACAAAGTTGTAACAAGGCTGTGAAGAATAGGGATTTGGGATGTGTGTGTCTGAATAGCTGGACTTAATCTTATTAGGATCAAAATCTGGAAGGTATGACTTTTCCTTTAACGGGTTCTGTACATAAACGGCTGCACCATTTGGTGCATACGTCATATACTGATTATGACGGATTACTTCCAGATTACTTGCTTGGGTATCAAATAAAACACACATAAGAAAATTTTAACATTTTGTGACACTTAGTATCAGTAGTACAGACTATTATTTTTTTATTAATTTCCCAGTATGATAAAACTTTGCTTTAAAAGTGATGCTTTTCCAGCCAATCATGCTTCTCTACGCTCATGAGTCACATTCATCATAACAGCCGTCCTTCATGTATATCCTTGTTATTAATCAGGAAGATAAGGTCTTTAATATTCAATACAGTAACCTAGAGGACAGTGTTACAGCCTCCTGAGACTCAGGGAAGTAAAAGTTTTGGCATTTTAACATTAAATAATTGTCTTGATTGAAAACAGTGTAATGCAAACAGTTTTTTCCAGATACATTTTTTCATTTTCTTACAGAGTGTCCTTTACAGTGGATAGCGTTTTTTTGTTGTTGTTTTTTTAAGTAAAGCTGTGAAACTCTTGTCCCATACAGAGAACAAAAATGCATTGCTTGGTCTTAAGACAATATTTAGCCAGTGCTCATCTCTCAGTTATGACTCGTGTCTTAAAAATGAGTGTTAGTGCACACTAAACTGACTCCACTTACACCTGCTACTTCAGTTTCTCACCGTTTCAGGACTGTTATAGTCTTCTGAGCAGTTACTGAAATGCATTTACTGCTAACAGATAAATAAGAGCAGGGACAGGGCCCCTCTGTGCCTTCCATAACCAGCCTGGAGCCTAATGCAGTGAATGACATAGAGGCCCAGTCGACGATGGATATGCCATAGTGCCCCCCACAACCCCCATCCACACACACACACACACACACACACACCAAAAAAACAAAACAAAACAAAAAAAAAAATACTACTCAACCCTCGGCCACCTGGTCCCAAACACACAGACATTTTCCATTCACCCTCCTGTCACTGCAGTGTTTAATACTTCCAGTTCTTTACAGTTTGTCAGTGCCTGCTCATAAGCCTTCACGTCATCCTGTCAGTGTCATATAACAGGATTTCTGCAGTTTGCAATAACTTACATTTATATTTAAGACATTTTTAACGCCGTCACATGTGTGCTACTAACCAGAGTTTGCTTTTTAGAGTTCTAGGAGTAAATGTTGGTACTAAAGTGCAGAGTGGGTTTTGCAGAGACCACACATCACTGATGTTCCTAACATGAAGACACAGTAATATTGGGTGTATTTGTTTGCAGCATTTCACTATAAAAGTTCTTTTAAAATGTTATAAAATCTACTGTTGTTGACCCATAATCATATTGGATGTGCACTTATAGGATGAAATTCAATGTAACAGAATCCATTTTTAACTTATTTCTAGCAGTAGCAATTTTATGACACCAAATTTGTCCACCTACCAACTCGATGTACGCTAAGTTTGGACCACGCTGCACAGATTGCATCAGTATTAACTGTTTATTTACTGTTATTCATAGTTTTATGTGATTCCAAAATACACTGTATCTGCAGTTTCAAGTCCTATTGAAGACATTTTAGGATGATTTTTTTTCAAATTATGATTATTATTATTGTTGTTGAAGGACCAGGTTAACTGGGTTCAATAGAGATCCAGGTGCACTTACCATGTGCTGAGAGAGCTTTGGCTTTCTGTGCTTCAGGAGCTGCTCAAACACCTCCACCTGATGCTGGACCCTGGTTCGTCACAAACATAGAACTTACAGCACTGTCTAGTTTTACAGCTCAACAACACCATATTACAATACATTTCTTCGAGAGGCTGCAAACTCTTAAGGATGAACCCTTTTCAGTACCATGTGGAGTAAATACTGAATCCCCAGTATTGTTTTTTAGCAGCTTTAGGCTTTTTTTTCTTTTGTTAAACTGGAAGATGGTTCTTACTTGGTGAGGTTGAGGTCAAACAGTTCTGCCACATATTTGGGTTTATCCAACAAGGCAGTGAGAGCCCAGAAAGCCTCCTCTTCTCCCAAGTGCATCAGCAACACCGCGGCTATGTAGGACATACCTGTGGAGCGCACACACTCGTCAGATGCAGGATGATTTGGATCCAAATTCTACATTAACACTCAACATATTGTGATGAAAATATAACATGAATGAAGCCACTTTATTTACAGAAAATGTAGGGACGTTTGAGCTCTGGGGCTATTACTTTGGGGTGACTTTCAACCACTTTTGAAACGGTTGCTTTTCACCAAATTTTCAGGTTTTGCAAAAATAATTAATGTTATTGCTCACACACAGAAAAAAAACCCCCAAAAAAAGCATGAGCAAAACCGAGAAAAAGTCCCTTTGAACAGCGACTGTGTGATTGTGATCCTCTGCTTCCACCTAGTGGTTGTATTACATAGTGCAGCTCTTTCCATTAAATGAGATTTAAAACATAATAAAACTAAAATCACAATTATAAAAACATAAAGGGGCTAAAATGAGCTCAAGAGTCCAGAACAAAAAATAAAATTCCTAAAATGCAAAATTTAGCTTAAAATTTCTTTTGATATGATAAATGCATTAGAGTCTATATAACACTACAGTCTGTTACCTTGGCTGTATCCGACCTGTGGGTTGTATTTTGCGTAGGCGATGAGGACCCTGAAGAGTTTAGCTTTGCCCTCTATGGCTTCTGGACTGTCCCCCATCAGTGTCCGGTGGGTGGGGAAGGAACGCTCTGCAGATCAGATCACACTGATAAGCAGTACTGTATTTTTCTCCCAACAGGAGACCAAAACACAGCATGAACCCAGTGTGTTCTCTTTTCTCTGAGCGTTAAGTTGGTTCACTTTAAGGAGCATTGTCTGGTCATATGGAGAGTCTGATCTCAGTTCATGTTTTATGATGATGTGCATTTTTACATCATATTCAACTACAGTATTTTATCACAATATCCATTCACAGATTGTAGATTTTCGCACTCATTTTCTACTTACAAATTAGTAAAACAAACGTGTTCTTTGATGAAAGTGCAATATCCTGATGCAATCCCTCACATTTTTGTGCGTCTTTGACTTAAATTATAATCATAAAAATCAAAAACAGTAGTGAACCGATTTTAACTGTAGCCATGAATGACAAAAAAACATGATGCTGTAGTTTTTCTCCCTTTGATAAATACACATAGGTGCTGAATCTAAATGTTAGAACTGAAGGGAAAACTCTAGTTTCCGCTGTCGTCTTAATAAGCATCTTCTTGTTTTAACCACATAACATGTTACAGAAAATGGTAGCCTCTCTCTGGTTGATTTAAGTCTATTTGAAGATCAGCTGATTCGTTTCCACTGACTGTTGAATTGTATTTTTCCATGAAAAGCCGATTGCATTCTTGTCATTGACTGTGTGATTGTCCTGGTTAAACTCACGCAGGTCCAAGGCGATCTGTCGGAACAGTGTGATGTCGTCCACAGAGTAGCGGCGCTCTGGGCTGGTGGGGGGCTGCTGATGGTCTGAACCCAGGTCGTTCTGGGTGTCACTCAGCGTGGTGATGGCCGACAGGATGCCATATTCACTGACGCCCAAGTCCACGAGGGGTCCCCGCACCTCTGACAAGCAGGTCTGAGGAGGAGGGTGCAACACATTTGATCACAGGAGGAAAGAAGTTCATCCCATCTCAAACAATGGCTTTGTTAACAAATAAACATTAACACCTCTGTAAGTGTCATTTATCATTGTTATTTCACATTGCTGTCTACAGATTTAATAAAAAAAAAGACAGAAATAAAAAAAGATTCAAGATTTTTTGGCCATAAAAATCCCGCCTTATGTTAGTTTTAGAAAGAATGGCAAAGTTTTGTGTGTTTGTGTAACATATTTTAGGCACATTTTGAAGCTGCAAAATTTTAAATGTTTACAAAAAAGTCAAAATTTGGAAAAACATTTTTACACACACTTCAGATGATGCTTGCCTTCGAAAGAGAGTCAATGCACATAATAGATTTTTTTTTTTCAAATAAATTCGGATGCCATAAAGCATTCAACTCATATAACAGGTCATCTGACTGATTTCCATGTGGGTAAACAGTGCTCTACCTCAGGGGTGTCAAACTCATTTGGGTTCAGGGGCCACATTTAATCCAACTGAAGCTCAAGCGGGCCAGACCAGTAAAATAATGACATAACAACCTATAAATAATGACAACTCCAAGTATTTCCTCTTTGTTTTAGTTAAAAAAAACCCCATTAAATTATGCAAATATTTACATTTTACAAAAAAATATGAATAACCTGAAAAAACTGAAATTTCATTAGAAAAATGAGTGACATTTTAACAATATTATGCGTCAACTTATTATTTATACATGTGCATTACATGCAATGTTACACAAACAGGCAGAATATTGTTAAAATTGCATATTTTAGGTTGTTCATTTTTTTTGCTTATGTATGTATTTGCATTTTATTGTGAAAGGTTAGTTTGTAAATGTAAATATTTTCATAGTGTAATGTTATTTTTTTCACTTAAATTTTTTTCACATAATTTTTCAAGAAGAAAATCTGTAGCTGTCATTATTTAAAAGGTTATGTTTTTTTTCACTTGAGCTAAACCTGAACTAAAATGATTTTAACAACCTTGACTGTTAATATCTTCAGTGTAATTTTGCACCTTTATCCCGCGGGCCAGATTGACCCCCTGGGCCGCATGTTTAACACCTGTGCTCTACCTCTCTTAACTTGATCATAATGTAGCCCATGGAGTCACCTTCTAGCCTTTTTCTATAAACAAGTTTATAGAAATACACCTAATTTACATTTTTTTTTTCAAATTTTTAAAGGCTTGCTTCAGAGGCAAGTGCCAGCTAGTGACACCTTGTCAACCTGACCACCTTTGATGATAAGTTGCCAAAATACAGTTGCTTTTTTCTTATTTTAATATAAGAGAACACCACCAAATCTTAAACAACATTAAAAGCATAATTAAAATTACTGTATCAATGCTAATGGCCTTTTAGTTAACATTTAATTGGTTTTATATCAATACAAAGCATGAATAAATGTCTTAAACCCTGATCGTACTCTACCTGGTAGTTAAAGTCATTGTTTTGTTTCAGGGCGTCGATAGAAAGAAGACATTTCCACACTCGACCCCTCAGGCTCGGAGGGATACCCATCCTGATGAACCGCTCAATCTGAAATCATAGCAAAGGTGCAGAGACAGAAGATCACCTCGATTACAACTACAACAGAGGTGAGAGAGCGATGATATACTCATCATTTGTTTTAAACGTTTCACCTGGCTGCGGCAGATAAAACTGGCTCCGTTCCAGTAGCTGAGCAGCTCACACAGCTCTTTCACCCTCACTGAGCTCAGCTGAGGGTAACTGACAGAGACAACACAACATGGTGAGCTTGATTCATCATCACTGTTTTGGAATCAGATGTTGACATTTTCTGTAAAGGCAAATACTGGTCACTGACTGGTGAGTCAGAGGAGAGCCATCTATTTTATAAACATTTCTATCTCACTATTGCCCTCACATGTGTGGCCACTGATCTCATCCCTGTGAGGCACGAGGAGAACCTACAGGCCAGTGTATTATCTAATTCTTAATCCTCAATAATCCTATCAGATATTTTCCACTCCAGCCAGCAATGGAACTTAATACTGATTGATATCTGAATTAATAATTCAAGCTAATCATCTATAACCCGTATTATAGCTAAAATAAAGGTGTAAATAATTATCAACTCCATTGAAGCCATACTGAACAAAAACTTAGGTACAATGTCCTCTCTTAAGTCAAAAAATAAGTTACTATGTATGTCTGTATATAATAAGAATATACAGTGCAAAAGTCCTTGTTGGCTTAATAAAGTTATAATGTCCACACATGTATTTCTCAGTCTCTACATTAATATATAATCTGGATATATGTGAAGTATTTACAGCAGTAAAAACAAATGTTTCACGGGAAAAAACTGCTTCTATAAACCAAAGTGAGCATTTAGTGACCACCCTTTGCACTTAAAATGTCTTTAATATGAGATTTATTGCATTAATTTTTCTGATGTTTTATATCAGGCTTCAGTCAGCACACGTCAGGTATTTCTAACTGTATGTACTGCTTCTTGTCATGGGGTCAGAGGTCAAACTAAATAGTGACTTAAAACTTTACAAGCCATTCGATTCCGTTTTTAAGGCTGTGCACATACTCCCAGTGTTTTCTCGTTGTATCGGAAGAAAGAGAACAAGAAATAAATGTGTTTTCATTTCAACCCTGCAAAAACAAAGCTAAAGGTGGCCTTTATTTTTTAGTATATTTAAATATATTTTGCCGTTGAAACCCCTATATAAATAAAGAATGAAGTAGAATGTGTGCAGTGTATTATCTTAGGAGAATAAAAGACAACTAGACAACTTGCTAGTTAATGACAATAACAAACTAGCTTTGTCATGACAATCAGTTAACCGGTGTTAGCTAGCTCTGTCCCACCTGTAGTCATGACATCGGTGGTGAAGTTTCTGCTCCTTTTTCTTAGTAACAGCAAAGCCGAATTCATCAAAACGTAAATTCTCACTGCGTCTTCTCAATGTTGAACTTCTCCTGCTGGAGTTGCTGCTGCTTCTCCTCCTCATATTTTCCCAAACAGACTTCTAAAACACTTTGGTCCGTTTCTGAATCGAACAGTTATTCACCGATTTGAAGTAAGCGGCTGTTACGTGACAAGGCCCCGCCCCCCGATGGCGTCATTGTCAACCGAAAATGGGCGGGGCTTGAGTGATTCATACACGGACAAACAAAGGCGAGACCGCTGATCCCAGATCAGAGCGGACCCGCACAGACCGACACCGTGGAAACAAATACACCGTGTCCACCAGGTCCATGGCAAACAGTCCACACTGTCCACACACTGAACAGGAAACTGTTCTTCTCCTGCACAGACTCACAAAACAGCGTTAGGGATTCTTCTTTTTCTTCTTATTATTATTATTTATCATTTATTATTATTATTATTATTATTATTATTATTATTATTATCTTTTACTTAATGATGAAGTCCTATTGAGATCAGAAAACTATTTGACAAGTGAGACCAGAATAATGAAACAGATTAATAACTATTCTAGCACAACAGCCTCTCAAGAAAAATAATGACATTCCTCTCTCATTGCATTCATAAAATCATTAATGAATATGAATGTTTTTCGTTTATTCCATGATCTTGGTGTATGGAAACATTAGGAAACATTTAATAGCAACCAAAATTAAATGTAAAATTATCTTTAAAATTGTCAAACGTCATATGTGTAAATGATGTCATAATTCAATGCAATATATA
>JAPQRQ010000023.1:30649343-30661808 GCA_037367365.1 Apogon talboti | reverse complement strand
AATGTGAGAGCGAATGAATAATGGATCAATAATGTAAAGCGCTATGGGTGCCTTGAAAAGCGCTATAGAAATCTAATGCATTATTATTATTAAAAAACAGAAATATTGACAAGAGAAAACAATTTTCAGCTTTTTTCATTTTCAAGTTTTGATTATGTTGAATGAAACCTTGTGTCAATCCATAGTGTAGAAGAAACTGTCAATAAGAAAGCATGTCGTCCCATGTATTAGACCTGATGTCTCAATGAGGCACCACTCACCCTCACACTCTCACGACATGCTATTTTCAGACGTGTTAATTAGGCAAAAACCTTGGCATCTGTTCTTGCAGGAAATAGGGATTGACTCAACAAGTTTGAGCAGATTCTATTATAGAGATGTACAACTATTCAAAGCTAGATTGCACGTTTTAGATACTCATGACCAAACATTATAATTACATGACACATGATGACTTCATGATGAGCCACATTAGAAAGGTTTCCAAGGTGTCACCGACATAATCCATGCCTGAGCTGCAAAGATTCAGGTCATTTAACACAACATATTGAAATGTGCCGTCTGTTGAATCTGCACATGGAAATTGACCCCAAAGCTTACTCATCTTTATAATTTTCCTTCAGTTCTAAATCTAATGCTACTTCTTTGACCTACAGTATGTGTGCATGGTGCTTTTGACCTACAGTATTCACAGTGTTCTTTTGTTGCTATCGCTACAAATCAACATGATTTTTGATGAAAGACAAGAATTACCAAACAGATGACTAAAACAAGATCAAGCTACTGTATTAAAACTTTAGGCTGTCTGACATTTACTGGAAAATATGAAAAAATACTGACTGACAATTAGCCATGGCAAGATTCTTTTAGATTTAAACAAAACTATATCATTTGCTTTTTATTTTGCCCTTGCATCACTTTACATAGTGTTGGATGCACACTAATATTTACCTCTTATTCTGAACTTGATAACATTCCCATTCAGATAGGGGGTCATGTAAACAGCATATTTGGTGTAAGTACAGTATGTAGACTTCAGAATATTTTTCCAATTAAGTTGTTAAGGTTTTTCTTTAAAAATGAGAGGTTTTTACTGCATTTTTTGACACAAGACCTCTTGCCTGTCTACAGTCAAACCAGTGCGTTGTTCACTGGCCAACGGTTTGGAAAGCAGAAGTTGTATAGCAAGAAGAAAAACTGACATTTGTCATATTTGCTTGGAAACATTATGAAAACCAGGTTTTTGGAGGTGTCAAACTATTGAAATGTCGACCTTTTCAAGATGGTGGTGGCAGAACAATTGAGGTGTTTGTCAAACACGTACAACACTAGTGGGAACATTTGAGGAAAAAAGAAAGTCAACTACATTCTGATACATAGAAGCAAACAGCTCAAGGGATTTTGGGTATTTGTCCATATTTTAACATAAAAAAGAACATATTAGTGCATTGTTAATCTGAGTATGCAGCGATACATGTAATTAGGAATATTAGTGGACACAGCCACACTCACAACTAAATGGGAATATCATCTTTTTTGAAATAAGGAAGTATTTTCTGCATGTGGTTAACACATTTTGAGAGTTTACTTGAGTTTTCACAATGTCAACCAACAATAAACTTTGGTATTCATGGACTGCATGTTGTAACAAAAAACAAATATCTGAAAAACTATGTATACGTAGGATAATTCTGTCAGTGCCCCTTTGACCACGTTGATGATGATCTGCAGTTGGTCCCACAGCACCTTCAATGGCAGCTCACTGCTCCTAATGTGTTAAGTGTTCATGCTAATGCTAACTATTTGTATTTGGATGGGTAAAATGCAGAGACCAAATCCCCCCCATGAGGATAATAAACTGAGTTAACCTTTAACATTTATTAGCACTCTACCCATTGTGTAATGTCTGTCATTACTTCACTCTCTTTAGTGGGACGGCGTCGACATACCAATATGTACGTGTGTGACTAATGACATAAGCGATTCCTTGTGTGATTTTAATTTCTCACAGGATCCACACTGGAAGCACCTGATGTAATTTTTACACCTTTGTTATTTCTCTAAGGAATGACAGTCATAGCAAAATGGGATTTAGCTCAATTAGTTTTTTCTGAAAAGACCAACAACTGACCCATAATAACGACCACTATATTGATTTACAGGACAATGTGGATCTGGGAGAGCTGATGTTCTCGCTGTGTTATCTCCCCACGGCTGGCAGACTCACCATCACCATGATCAAAGCAAGAAATCTCAAAGCCATGGACATCACTGGAGCTTCAGGTGGGTGCTCCCTGACAATGCAGTGCTTCAACAGAGGACATATAAATGCTCAAATGCTTTATTGTTATCCTCTTGAGACCCAGCATTACATTTTTGTCCTTTGTAGGGAACAAGAGTTTCACAGCTTTACTTAAAAACATGGTTCCTACAGGTTTCTACAAGTTAATTTAAGTATTTTTAAGACTACTTAGAACAGAATTTAATGCCCATTTCACAGCCACACTGGCTAAAATCATGACTCTTAGAATTTAGGAAAACTCATGTTAACCAGGTCAAGAATGATCTTTTCTCCAACCAGGCATTATTAAAATTGCACTTCCTCATCGTTACTTTTTGCCTGTGAGCGTCCCTTAAAGTTCCTACAGTCAGCTTTCTGGGCTGCACATGTGTTGGGCTGAATGTTCTCACCAGAGGCTTCAAAGTTAGCAATATTTGGTTCCTAATTTCTATATAAATTATTGGGTTGGAACGGGTGGAACTGAGTAGACTAACATTACTTTGTTTGCAGCTTGGACATTTCCCAGACACATTTAAACACAATACAGCAAACAAGCTTATGGCAACAGAACTTAAGACCTACCATATTAAATTTAAGACCTTTTAAAGACTTTTTTAAGGTAAATGCAGATTTGTAAATTCAAGTCTTTTAAAACTTTTTAAGACCCCGCGGGAACCCCGAAAAAACAAAAAAAACAAAAAAAAAAAAAAAAAAAACACTGTAAAGGACATCCCATAAATAAAAATATAAAAAATGTATCTGAAAATTCTGTTGCATTATGCCGTTTCAAATCAGGACAACTATTTGATGTAAAAAGGCCAAAACTTTTACTTTCCTAGGTCTGAGGAGGATACAACTCAATGTTTTGTTAAATAACTCTTTTCTATCTCTTCTCCAGATCCATATGTGAAAGTGTCCCTGATGTGTGAGGGCAGGAGGCTGAAGAAGAGGAAGACATCTACTAAGAGAAACACTCTGAACCCTGTGTACAACGAGGCCATTGTGTTTGATGTCCCTCCTGAGAACATAGACCAGATCAGCCTCCTCATAGCCGTCATGGACTACGATCGGTCAGTGAGTTACCCACGCTGTATGTAGGTTTGGTTTTCTACACATTTGTTGTTTTCCTGTGCCAGAGCCTAAGTGTGCTGTCTGCTGTGCTACAGGGTTGGCCATAATGAAGTGATTGGGGTGTGCCGGGTGGGCAATGAAGCGGAGAATCTGGGCCGAGACCACTGGAGTGAGATGCTGACATATCCACGTAAACCCATTGCACACTGGCATCCGCTCATAGAGGTACGGCCTGCAATGTGTTTCCTTTTTCTTTTTTTTTTTTTTTAAATTCAAACCCATGGAAATCCATTTCTGTCACTGATGAATAAAGACGATCCTATTTGCACCTAGAAATAATAATCCAACACCACAAAATAATTTACTTTTGGTTTGATTTTAATGATTTCATTATTTTGAGATTCTAAACCAATCAGCCATAACATTCTGACCATGAAACAGGCAAAATGGAATTAATTAAAGAAAAAAAGAAAAAAAAACCTTATCACACTGGGACCTGGTGGTGGGTGGATGTATTAGGCATTAAGTGAATATTTAGCCCTCAAAGCTAATAGTTGTTAAAAAACAGCAAAGTGGGCAACAGTAGGGACCTGAGCAACTTTGACAAGGGGGAAATTGTGATGGTCAAATGACTGGGTCAGAACAGAATATTGTGGAGGTTCCCCTTTTTCCACAAAAACAGCTCTGACCCCAGACCTCTGAAGGTGTGTGTGGTATCTGGACTAAGACATTAGCAGCAGATCTCCGAAGTCCTGGAAGTTGAGAGGTGGACCTCCGTGGATCAGATTTATTTGTCCAACACCTCCCACAGATGCTCAACTGTCCTGAGATTTGGATGTCCTTCCTTAGTCCATTTTTGGTTGGTACTAACCACTGCAGACCAGGAACACCCAACAAGACCTGCAGTTGTGGAGATGCTCTGACCCAGTCACCACTGTTACAATACGGACCTGGTCAAAGTCACTCAGCTCCTTATGTTGATCAGTTTGCTGTTTCCAACACATAAGGTAAGGTAAGGTAAGATAAGATAAGATAAGATAAGATAAGATAAGATAAGATAAGATAAGATAAGATAAGATAAGACAAGACAAGACAAGACAAGACAAGACAAGACAAGACAAGACAAGACAAGACAAGATAAGATAAGATAAGATAAGATAAGGTAAGGTAAGGTAAGGTAAGATAAGATAAGATAGATCCCACCATGGGGAAATTTCAGTGTTTACAGCTGCAAAATACAGAAAACAAATTGCAGAAGACAGAACATTCATGAGTAAAGCAGGAAATATAACAGTACATCAGCTTCGAGGACAACATTTGCTCATGCTGCCTAATATATCCAACCCAGTGAAAGGTGCCACTGCAATGAAATAATCAATATCATTAGCACTTCTCCTGTCAGTGGTCACAACGTTATGGCTGATCAGTGTCATTATCTTAAGAAAGGTTCTCATTATTTTGAGAATGTTGGTCTTTCAAAACAGTGAGAAACCAAAAACTAATTACTTCATCTGTATTTTGACATCTTTACTCATTACCATGATAACAAAGGGCCAGATCCAGAAAAGGATCACATGGCCTTTGCAGTTTCAAAACAAGTGCAAATTAGACAAAAACATTGTGTGTGATGCACAAAGCACCCACAAGTATGGAATTCAGTCCACCCTGTGCCAGTAAACAGATAGTGACAATGTAATTAACATCCATATAAATGCCATTTGCATGGATGTTAATGAGAGAATATTCATACATCTGGCACACAATCAGCCTCTTTCTATGCAAATAAGACTTGTTGAAAACACCATCTAAGTCACAAAAGACCAGCACAAATTGCTACACACAGTTCGGTTGGTGCAATTCCTGCCGGCTGAAAAGTGGTGTTAATGTCTGCAAACTGACCTCTGTCACTGGTGCATTTCTGTCTGCCTCCAAATGTTTGAGCTTGTGAGGTTTGAGTGATACTAAATAAATATTTAATGACACATAGCACACAATCTTTAGTATAATATGGGAGGGATCAGGTCTGTATGGATGTTATCTCAGAGTTTCATGTACTTAATATAAAAAGTACCCTTCCGCTGAAGTTCGAAGACACTGTGACACCAAAAAGAACATTAGTCCAAATTTTTATACAAAATCCAAGATTTATTCAGCGACACATAAGATTACTTTAAGAGCCAGACATTAATCAAACACCTTCCAGATCTGCCTGAATTACATTAACAGCTAGTCAATTTTCATAGAGACTTCAGTAGATTGTGTCATAGATGTGACTATAGAAACACAAACTTTGGTTGATTGTGAAGGGCTCTGCGTGGTCATGTCTTTACTCATTAAAGACACAACATTTAGGAGGTTTGCTGTTTTAATTATGAACCAGCCATGTTTTACAAGGGTAAAACTTTATGAAAGCTGCACAAATCATTGCGCAATTAGTAGGTAAAATCCATTCTTGTGGATCCAGCCCTAAGCCATTATTGTACTTGAGAGGATGTTTCTTTATCACAGTGGTGGAATCGGGGCTTCAGTACAACGCAAGCATCTACTTGATCTCTACAGTACTAGAAAAATATTTGATTTGTTACAGTGAATATAAGCTAATTCAAAACAGAAATAACCCCAAAAACATAATTTTATGTCTGAATAAGTTTCTCTTCTCATATTATGTTTTTGATTTCAAGGTCTGGTTGGAAAAGAAAAAAAAGAGAAGCAAACAAAAGTAAAACAATTACATAACAGCACATGCATAACCCTCCTGTTTACTTGACTTGTTTTGCTGTGATTGCCACAACAGAAGCACCTACCTAACAGAGACAGAGGAGAGTCGGCTGCATTCACAGAGCTGTTTCTATTTCTGAATTCCCAGCCCACACTCATTAAAAAAACAGAGCACGCTAAAACAGATGCTGGACTGATTCATGTAAATTCATGTTGACTTGTCAAAGCTAAATCTGCTGGTATTCAGTTAAAGGGGGTCAGAAAATATAACATTTCCAAACAAAATGCTGTACAGTCAAATGTAAAGTACTAGCATTGTCAGTGACAAGCATTAGCATCTGCCGGCTTGTGTTTTCTTTCTTCCGAAGGGTTTAAAATTCACTCATGCTGTGTTGGAAAGTTGACAAGTTGAACATTCCTTATGTAATATAGACTAATAGGCTGCTAACTAGAATTAGCCTGCTTGCTATTAGCCTGGGTCGTCATGACCGGTGACGTGATCTCTCAGCAAACATCATTATTTTTGCCACAGGGGGTCTGCTGATGCTCATTATGAGAACAGATAAAGACCCCAGGAATATTATTCCACCTCTAATGAACATGTCAGAGATTTTCTTTTGCTTCTCTATTAACATTTTCTTCGACATCCAGGCCAACTAAAGAATGAGTGTCGGTTCAGATTAATTTACTGGAAAGGATACTGTATTTGTGCCTCTCTCAACAATGACAGTTGCTCTAAGCATTTATTTACCACAAAAGATTCTACTGTCTCTACAAAAGCACCCTAGAGAGGGAAAAAGCCAGCCACATTTTCTTGTTAAACCACATGCAAAATGGTTTGTGTCAACAAATCAAATGCGTAGCTGCAGTTGTGTATAAAGCTAGTGGAAATTTGGCTTGAAATAGTCAAATTAATATATTATATCAAAGTTGAGTATTTAATTATGCCTATGCAAAAAACAAAAAAGAAAATAAATAATTATAGATATATAAAATCCAATCCAAAACAGTTCATTATCCTCTTCAGACCATTTCTCAGACTATGTAGTTCTCTAGTTAGTAACGTTAGCTACATCATTACTGGAGCTAAATGTAGTAGTAAAGTGTGATAACTAGTAAGATAACTTTAGGTATAGCTCAGTAGCTTCTACTAATAGTATTCAACTATTAGTGGCAGAAAACAGTTGCATACACAGTTACCAAAACCACCACTGATTTAAATGTACATCTACAGTATCTATGTCACCTATTTATTTTCAGTACATGGTGCATTAGCTGATAGTTTACATTATAGCTATAATAGTTTAGCTCTGTTTTTATGCAGAAAACAGCTACATTAAAATCACAAATTACCTCAATTTTCTGCACAGTTTGTGTTGTCAATAGCTGCACTTAAGATCCATTTGGAATTGTCCAAACAAGGTCAGAATTGTCACAGTTTAGTCTGAATCATGAACATAGCAAACATTTACAACATTAACATACTATAGTAACTTTATAGCTTCATAATGAAATCCACGAATGGAGAAGAAATGTCATTTCAGCATCAATCCTCATTGTTTCATTTTAGAGCTATGACCAGTGGTGGAAACAAGACTTCTGTTTTGGAAAAAAATTGCATTATAGTCAATGACAAGAGACCAGTTAGTTTTTGATCCTGTTGGATTTTTGTTCCTGTTGGATTTGTGTCACCATTTACATATGATGTTTTTCCATTTAAAAGATAATTTTGAGAGAACGAAAAATTACAGTTTTTGACAAAGCTAGTAAAAAAAAAAGTCATGGTTTGTGCAAAACAGCTCAATGTACTGCATCTCTCATCACAAATGACACACATAACCAATACCAAAAGTGCCGCTGCCTTGGTGCATTTTACCTCATTGCTCTAGAGCGAGATGAAAAAGCAAAGAGGTGATAATAAGTACAAGTCTGGTCATGTTAAAGCTGCAGACACATCTTGAGAGACTCTGAACTAATTATGGAGAGAGACAGTTATAAGGACATTATTTCGGTTACTTCCTGGTGTGTATTCTTTTTATTTATGTATTTTCACGGTCTGATACTTCAACAGTTTTGCCACAAACTGGAACTTACTTGACTTGTAAAACTATCCTTAAAATTGGTCAACATAATCGATAAAAAAATTACTTTTCTCTCTTCAGTGACTGTAATACTACAACACCCCCCAAAAAAATAAATAAATAAATAAATAAATAAATAAATAAATAAAAATAAAAAATAAGGTTCCATATACCACAACTGGAAGGTGCAGGAACTCAGGTGACTGATTGAAACTGTACATCTTTTACACTGGTGGTTCTTCATTTTCATACTGTGCATCATGAATACCGTTGGGCTTTTTTCTACTGTTTAAAGCATTTCCACATCTAAGTGAATGTTTTGAGTGGCCTCTTCTTAGAGTAGCATTGCCTCTAGAGTCAGAGTTGTTGCTACTTGTGAATGGTCTGTCCCACTTCAGCTGTGTGTACTTCATCTGAGTGAGTAAGAGCATCAACAGGAAGCAGAGGAGTCCAAAGAGGTTTGTTGTGTTTAGGTAAAGGGTGTTCAGGCAGTTAGAGCTCTTTCAACTCGGTTATTTTACCAAGTGCCACCCGAACATCAGGACTCTTGCCTCTTTACCACCAGGCGTGTTACTGAGCCCTGCACCAAACTGTAAAAGTGAATAAAGTGCGAGCTGTCACACTGAGTCAGGTCAGTGACCCCGCTATACCCGACAGCTAGATAGAAGAGCTCTTTGCTGTCTCGAGGGCCATTTGTATGGACACATACACACACACAAGGCTCTATGAGATACTCTCCAGTAGCAGTTTCTTATCTGAGGCCATTAGTAGAAGCACTGGACTACAGCAGTGGGTCTGGGATCAGGACTAATGGCCTATTTGTGTTTCTTTAGAAGGACATGTAACTCTTAAGGGGCTCTGCTCTGCTGGACATGACACACGCACACATAAATACAGAAATATGTACAGGTTCAGTGTTTACAAATGAAAATAAATTCAGTTAATTTTATATAGACGAACAACACATCGACTCAGACTCCATCTTTCTCTCCCACATATACACGCTTAACCAGATTCAGAAACAGTTTCTTATTCATTTCAGGTTTTTTGTTGGGGTAAAACTTTGCTGACCCTCTGACCACAGACTATGAGCTTAAATAATTCACCAGCATGATCTCTTCAGCCACAGCTATAAACACTCACACACACACACACACACAACTCGCAGCAACAACAAAATCTTCGCGAATTCCCCCAGAGTCATTTCAAGCCAGTTCCGATGCTATTGAGCGGAAAGCAAAGGCAATGAAGAAAGCAGAAAGCTCAGTTGCCTCCACTTTGTCACATGAATGAGTGCTTGAATAACAGAAAGCCACGCGGCAGGGGTTACGCTCCAAAAACGAGGCTATTGTGTTCGTAGGCCAACTTTGAGCTCAGGGCTGGATTTTAAACCACGGAGCTGGCGGTCATGACAGTACAAATGATATATTTCTTGAGTCATCTGTCCAATCTCAGAGGAATCAATATTGTAATACCAGGAATAACTATTAGCAGGATTATAACAAATGGAAAGACCAATGTCATCATTTAATGTATTAATTATTGTGTGTATTGTGTTTCAGTGAAGTGCAGTGATCCACCTAACCAATGATTTTTAAATGGATTCTGCTCCTTTTTTTTTTTTAAACTTCTTTCATGACATAATTCAACAACACATCTATATAAGAACGTGTGGTCGTTCATCAGTCTGTCCCCATTATGCTAAGAACACAATATCTCAGGAAAAACCAAAGAGGAGAAAACGAAGCAGAAGCATTGATGTGGACATAACGATGAACTGAGGAGACTCGGGTAGACAAAAGGTCAATGTTGCTATGATCTTCAGAAAGCACAGTTTTGGCCATAGAAAATGAAAGAACTGTAAATTACGATATTAACCGAAGCATTCAGTAATTAGGTGAAAAACACTGATGTAAACAGGTACAGAGTACATGCACATATGTAAATATTGCACACAATTAGCAATTAGTTGCTCACTTCTCATCATCTCACATATCAGGCCAATGTCCACTCTATAAATAAATAAATAAATAAATAAATATTATAAGGTGTTCTGTGACTAGCAATCTATAGTTGACCAGTTACAAGCTAAAACTATGGTTTACATGATATCTCAGCAGATCTTTTACACAATGACACAACTTCTCACATAAAGAATATGTCTTATATAACTCTTTTCATCATATGTAATGACCATAACATCTGTGAATGTTTCTACCATTTTGTTCTTTAAGTGGCTAAGTTTTTATTCTACTTTTAAGAAATCTAGGTAAGCAACATGCTTACCTTATTAGCACTTTTTCTCCTTAATTCAAGATGATTTTGGTGTATTTCACAATATTTGGCTTCTTTCTTATAGGGTTGTTTATGCAGGGTTTTCATAAATCTTCATTTAGAATCAGATAATATATCTTATTGAATTTTATTTTAGCTTTTTTTTTTTTTTTGCAGGTACTCAAAGTTTTGTCATTATTTCCCCACACTTATGGCTAAAGATGAGACTATCCGCAGGCTCCACCATACTAGAACAGTTGACAAAAAAAAGCATAAAAACACATAAGCATGAAAGCATTAAATTCACAGAACCTGAAATATTTGAGAAATGATTTCCAACCCCTGTGGCATCAATCTATTACCAACACAAGCACATCTTCATCAGTAAAACAGTCTGGGATTAATTTGAAGCTCAGCATCTGGACTTTGTGGATATAATCAGTTTGATCAGTATAGACTAAAGTCTGTTGTATCTATAATTTATCACTGTAGCCCGAGGGATCATTAATCATCGGCAGAAAAGCCAATGTACAGCTTCCCTGTGACATTAAGATTTGTATCAATAACAGTGCTCTGTTGATGGATGGAGTGTTTCTTGCATCATGGTTATGTCAGCAGGGGTGGAGAAATTATTGCAAAGACCTTTCTGTATAATAAATGCAGTACAATAGGCTGGTGGCTCCAAATAATCTTGGTGTTTAATCACTGTCTGTCTGTGGCTTGTTTCTAAAGTTATGTAACTTACGTGTTGTTCCCACATCTGTAAGTTCACATACATCTTAATCAACTATGACTGACCCAATCAAATGTTACACTGACATAATGAATAGTTCTGTCATGTTGAGAATATGACGCCTACACTGCCAACTATAATCTCAGCAGTGTAGGTGTGATATTCTCAACAGGTAAAATGAGGCAGAGCCATAAGGATAATTTGCAAAGAGATAATTATGGCCTGAGCATATGAAGAGTGGGTGAAAGTCCTGATGTATCTGCTAAAATAATTTCTTATATAACCCTTCTGTAAATAATGTTAAGTCCCTCTGCCAAACAGGTTATGTTTTTACCAGGGTCTGTCTGTTAGCAGTCTAATTTTTACAATTTTGGACAAATCCTAATTGACAGTGAGTACCACAGATTGAATACTAGTCAGTCTAGGTCCAAGAGTTAAAGGAGTTGAAGATGTTGAGATTTTCTTTGGGAGTGTCCAGCATGGTAGAGATTAGGAAGGACACATCAGAGGGACAACTCAGGTTGGATGTTTAGGGGACAAAGTGAGAGAGTCCAGATTGAGACGGTTGGGACACATGCAGAGGAGGGATGGTGAATACATTGGTAGAAGGATGATGAAGATGTTCACTACCAGGCAGGAGGTAAAGAGTAAGAACAAGGAGATTTATGGATGTGATGAAGGAGGACATGAAGGTAGAAGATACAGGAGACAGGGTCAGATGGAAGCAGATGATTTGCTGTGGCAACCTCTAAAGGCAGCAGCCGAAAGTAGTAGTAGTAGTAGTAGTAGTAGTAGTAGTAGTAGTAGCATTAGTAGCAGTAGTAGTAGTAGTAGTAGTAGTAGTAGTATTAGTAGCAGTAGGAGTAGTAGTAGTAGTAGTAGTAGTAGTAGTAGCAGTAGTAGTAGTAGTAGTAGTAGTAGTAGTAGT
Organism: Apogon talboti; assembly: GCA_037367365.1. Taxonomy (NCBI): domain Eukaryota; kingdom Metazoa; phylum Chordata; class Actinopteri; order Kurtiformes; family Apogonidae; genus Apogon; species Apogon talboti. The sequence continues at coordinate 30,649,722 of JAPQRQ010000023.1, read as the reverse complement.
AGTATTAGTAGCAGTAGTAGTAGTAGTAGTAGTAGTAGTAGTATTAGTAGCAGTAGTAGTAGTAGTAGTAGTAGTAGTAGTAGATGCTCAGTTCTGCACAAGAGTCTGCAAAGGTGTTTAAAGTGTTAGAAATTAGTGTATACTTGTGGTTGGCCAACTCTTGATTTGTCAGGTTTGGCTGCATTATGTGACTTCATAAAGTCTAAACAAATATTGCACTTAGAATATGCCTATGGTTCCACGAGCCAGTGCATGAAAGTTATGCTTTCATTAATGTACAATCAGCTGGATATCAGAGTCATTACGTTACCTTTGAACAGTGCTTCTCAATTATTTTCTCTTACGCCCCCCCGAGGAAGAGGAAATTATTTCGCGCCCC
>JAPQRQ010000023.1:30604672-30617629 GCA_037367365.1 Apogon talboti | reverse complement strand
TTTTCTTCTTCATGACGCATTTTTTGACTGATGCGACTTATACTCCGGAGCGACTTATAGTCCGAAAAATATGGTATTTTTCAAGATTCAATCACACCCTTGACTGTTTCTTCTGTGTAATTTTTGCATTTAGAAAATTGGTCTGGATTGGATCCTTCAGAGGGCCAGTTTTGGTCCCCGGGCCTTATGTTGTACTGCTGTGTATCAAATGCAGACAGAATATGAGTACAGAAGACGTGGAGTTTTAGCGGTGAATCCTTCATTTTCCTCCCTTCTCTGGCTAACTACTGAGCTGCGGGTGAGAACATTTCCTTGCCGAGGTATTTTGAGCAGTGTCACAAAGACATTTCTCTCTGTAGAAAGAAGACGCAGCGACAGCTTGACAAAACATCCTGGAAAGCAGCATCGGTTTGTGAACATGCACACAGGGATACGCTCGGAGAAAGTGAAAGTACATCACTTAGCATTACTTCCTTCACTCCTTATCTGACAGGTGTCAGCCAAGTGAAAGAAAAGGGGGGGGACGGAAGAGCGCTTGTGTTTTCCTTCTGTACTCTAGACTTCTAGGAGCAGCAATAAAGATGTAGTGAAGTTGTTTGTGCGTGTGTGTGTGTGTGTGTGCGTGTGTGTGCGCTCGCCTGTCTGCTTTTCTGCCTATCTGTGGCATGTCTGCAGCAATTTCCTGTGAAGTGTTTTGAGTTGAGAGATGAAAGTGAAGGATAGTTCTTGGGCTCCTCTTTTCAGCCCTGCCATCCCTCCTTTGTCTCACTCCCCACCCCTTTTTGACAACATGTCTGAAATAAGGTCTTCCAAAATTGGAAAATAAAATAAAAAACACTGAGAAGGGAGGGAAAGGAAGACAGGAAGGAAAGGGAAAAAAAATACGAGAGGCAGAAAGATGAGGCAGACGGAGGAGGAAAGAGGAGAAGTGATGTGCTCGTAAGCGCATGACAAAACCGATGCTTCAGGTATTGGTGATGAGGCGTCATTCTGTTTGACAGTGAAGTGTTCATGGAGAAAAGGAAGGATGAATGAGAGAAAATGGAAGGGAAGGAGAAGAATGAGGCAAACGAGGAAGAACGAGAAGAAGAGGAAGCGAATTTAAATGACGGAAAGGACAGAGTTTGGGAGACGAGACAAGAACGGAGACGTGAGGAGGAGATGAAAGCAGAAGGAAGAGCGTGGAGGAATGTGAAGACAGGAAAAACACGAAGGAAAGGAAGGAGAGGAGAGATCAGAGGTATCATCAAGACACAAGTGACTGTCAGTAGATCTGTGAACAGGACAGAACCAACACAGGCTCCTCATGCTACGGCCAATCTCTCCAGGCAAAGAGAAGGTCACACTGACACATTTCACATTCTAACACTCAAACTTTTTTTTTTCAAGCTGAGACTTTGTAATGGAAAATAGTGTCACTTTGTACTGAGGAAATATCAGCTGCAGCCTTCCCTGGAGACGCCTGATAGGTACTAGCCCGGGGCCATATGTGGCCGGGCCCGTGGCTCAGGGCAACGTTAGGAAGGAATATCTGCCACTGGGGCGTCCACCTGACTTTATCCTCCTGCCTGCTTTGTCTCCATGTTTTAAAAAGGGAAAAGGTGAGCTGCTGACTGCTCCCTACAGGGCTGAAAAAATGAAGCCAGGTTTAAAAAAAAAAAACACGTTAAACCTCTGCACAGAGGAATCAAACATCAAATGGCTGTTCACCACAGATGTGGCCATCGCAGACCAGGATGTGCACAAGAGAGAAACTGAAACAAACTCAATCTGAATATCTAGATCACAGGTGTCAAACATGCGGCCCGTGGGCCAAAACCGGCCCGCCAAAGGGTCCAATCTGGCCCCAAGGATGAATTTATAAAATGTGAAAATTACACTGATGATATTAACAATCAATGATGTTATAATCATATTAGTTCAGGTTCCAGTGGGTCAGACCAGTAAAATAATAATGACAAATACAATTTTTTCTCTGTGTTTTAGTGCAAAAAAGTAAAATATTTACATTTACAAACTCTCCAAAAAATGTGAATAACCTGAACAAATATGAACAATCTGAAATGTCTAAAGAGAAGTAAATGCAATTTCAACAATCCACTGTGATCTCTAAGTTGTAATGAACACGTGTAAATGATAAACTGAGGCATAATGTTATTAAAATTGCACTTATTTTTCTTAAGAAATTTCAGGTTGAACATGTTATTCACATTTTTTAAAGGATACTTTATGGATGCAAACATTTTCATAATGTAATTTTACTTCTTTCACAGTTATTATTTTACTGGTCCCAGGGTTTCTACAGGTTTGTACAAGTAAAATGTCAGATTTTTTAAGACCTTTTTAAGACTACTTAAAACAGAATTTAATGCCCGTTTCACAGCCTATATCATGATTTCACATACTGGCAAAAATGTGTGACTCCTCAAAAATAGGAAAATGTATTTATTTACATCAACAGAGATTGAATATTCTCTGGTACAGGTTCAAAGACAGGAGCAGTGTTTGTTTACCTGCTTGACTAGCTTGCTTGCTGTCTGGCAAGTCCCCCTGAACAGCCTATAAGACACGTCGCTGTAACACCATGTGACGCTTCTGATGAAGGCTACAGGAAGTAGCTGAAATTAGTCAAGCAGGTAAACAAACACTACTCCTGTCTGCTATAAGAACCATATTTCCCACAGAGATTGAATATTACCTGCATACCGTACACAGAACTACATTTCTGTGATTGTTTCTAACCAGGGGCCGCAAAGTTAGCGATAACTGGTTCCTAATTTCAATATAAATTTTCGGTTTGGAATGGGTGCAACTGAGACGACTAACCTTACTTTCTTTTTAAACACATATTTAAAACACAATACAGTGAATAAGTTTATGGCAACATAACTTAAGACCTACCATATCAAATTTAATACATTTTAAAGACTATTTAAAGTATTAAATGTAGATTTGTAAATTCAAGACTGAAGACTTTTTAAGACCCTGAGGGAACCCTGTGGTCTGGCCCACGTCAGATCACATTGGGCTGAATGTGGCCCCTGAACTAAAATTAGTTTTGACACCCCTGAACTAGACGGCTCATCAACTTTCACGAATCGCTGCAAAAGACACAGTTGGTCTGAATGTGACAGCAGCAGTGGCTTACCTCAACAGACGTGTTTCAATGGAAGGGTCAAACGTATTTGTAGCAGAAAAAAAAATCAATAGGTTTGGCACACATAAGCAAGGCTACACGGTATTGTCAAAGTGCGGTGCAATAGATTAAGCTGCACATGGCTGTAAATAGAGTAGAGGTAGAGCATTATGTGGCAGTTTTACATTGAAAGTAGCTGTGGGTTTTCAGGGACAAAACTACAGAAGTGTTTGGTTTCTTTATCTTGTACTTAAACCTAAAATTTATCATTTAATATGTGATGCCATTTTATTCTCAACTTATCCCCAGGTTTAAATTATGAAGAAAACTGTATAACACTTTAATTACCTATAGTGTATTTATTAGTTGTAGTAGATGATTCCCTGTTTTTTAATGATTTTTTTTAATCCATGTCTAACAATATTTCATTTAATTAATTTCATGTATGTTTTTGCTGTGTTGCTTGAAGTTATTTTTTTTTATGAGCCATTATTGTTTCACTAATTGCATATTAATACATAAATGTTATACATAAATGGTCACTCTCAGATTGATCAGAATGTATTTTAATATTGAACCCATATTTTCTATTTTATCTTGATACATTTTTACTTTATTCTATCTCACATTTCGGCATGCATATGTAAATTGTAGCAATGTCTTCGATTATTTGTGCATACTTGGTAAATGGTGGCTCAATAATCCTTAAACTTCACCTGTTGGTCTGAATTCATCTCTATAAACGTATTCTCCCTTAGCCTCTACCATTATCCTCCATCAGGAAAGCACTGTCTGTGTGTCACACCTCATGCAGTAGCATAATCTAAGGCTATATTACGCAACATGATGTAAGCAAGACGGACTGCACATTGTTAAGAAAGAATATGTGGGATTTTTATCCTCCGGGAGAGCCCCAACTGGAAAGAATCATCTGGATTCTTCACACAATGTCAGCAATAAGAGGCTTGGATGCTACAGTGTCAAAAAATAATAGAATTTTGGATAATATGGATATTTCATTTGGTCTATGTTAAGTAGGCAGGCTACTTATATTTATACAGCCACAATAGAAAAATAAATTATATGTTCCTATAGCTTAGCCAAAAAGTCAACACTCAAATACAACATGTGCTAATTTCCTCTCAATCCCAAAAATAACCTGTTGCCCAGTTGATAAAACCACAAGATGTTGCTGTGCCCTTTGGTGTCTCCACCATGTTACACTACATAACAGGCGATCACATGATAAAGGAAAAACAGGACGTGGAAAACCTTTAGTCCGGGGTGATTCACCTGGTGATCATGTTTTCTAATTGGTAAATATCCTTAGATGTCACCTCTGTACAAAAACTACTGACAATCTTGAGTAGTTTACTGCTGATGTTGACTTAGTTGTCCTATGTCGACAGTTTTTGTACCCATGTCAAATGATGCTGGAGGGGAGAAAGTTTTGCAAGCACAGAAAGTTCAGGTCTAGCAACATGTATTATTTCTTTTATGACTGAGAATATGTACTTGGCGAACCCATTATGATGTATCTATATTTCTTATGTAGTGCTGTTCTCTTGCTCTATTTGTTGCCGCTACATGAGCATTCGTCACCAAGCGTTGTTACAGCGACCATGCAAAGTGAATGTTTGGTGATAAATTGCACAGTTTTGTTTGATATTCTTTTAGCATGTTCTACACCACTGCATTTATGTAGGATATTTATATACTGACTTTATGTTCTTAGATAAAGATTTGTTGTCCAAAAGTGTTGTGTAGGGTTAATACCTTTATCGGGCAAGTGACTATTTTTGGTAATTTCTGTATACATTACAAGACAGTGACAATAACAGTTCCACTGAGGACAGTGAGTCACCAATATGAGGTCCAAGGTGGTCTACAGGGTCTGTAAGGTCCACCTCTACATGAAATGCATGTTCCTTTAACCTTGCATATGTTTTTCTTGTATTCTTTATATATACTTCTATTTTTTTTTTCTTTTTGCCATAATCTGAGGTCCAAGGTGGTCTACAGGGTCTGTAAGGTCCACCTCTGCATGAAATACATTTCACCTCACATGTGTTTTCGCCACTGGTTTTGTTGAGCTTTTAACTAATGTTCTTCTGGTTACATGGATGTATAGCGCTACAAGAATCACATAGCGTTACCACGGCAACGCAGATGTAACAGCGGCCAGGTGTTAGAGGCCACATCTGCTTTTCTAACCTACAAAGGGGTTGGAGAAGAAGACCACCGAAAAGGTTACAATATGAAAAACAGGATGCAAATACTGGTCTTCATCACTCTACCATTTCCATCTCTTTCCACCTCCTTCTAAGGTTCGTACCTATTTAATGTCTGCTGCCTTGGCTCCCTCTCCTGAACGGCTGCCAAATAGCTACAAGTGTTCAGTGCACTTTTATCTCTCTCACAGTTCAACCCATATTATTATTATTTTCACGGTGAGGACTGGCTGCTAAAAGGGCGAGTCGGCTGATACTCAGGCAACAGTAGACGGCTCTTGTTCACGTTCCTGATCACAGGTCCCGGAGGGTCCGCTGTGCCGTGATGCATGCAGAAAGAAAAGAAGCCTAATTGACAAATCTCTTTAAAGGTGAGCAAAGGTGTGCCACAGAGCAAGTCCACTCTCCTGGATACGGAGATTTTAGAAGCAGAAATCGTTGCTCGCACTTCATTAAAAAGTAAGTGACTGGGCTTGTGAAGGTACTTCCCCCCTTTTACGGCTCATACAAATGGTTCGTTGGCCAGCAGCTCTTGACATTTTGCGGTCTGATCTTGGCGTGATCACACCTGGCTGAGAGCATGTGGCATTTCACAGGGAGTAATAATTAGGTAGATACAGACGTTTTTTTCCTATATCAGTGTGCTGTGGCATTAAAAAGGTTAAGGATTTACTCCTTGGCCAGCAGCTCTTCACATTTTACAACCTCCACTCCTGTGATCGTTAAACAATCTCGGCAACGTGTGACATTTCCAAGCAATCAATAATTAGATGTGCCGTGTAATTTTGTTCGGTGAGTAGGCGAGCGCTGACATTAAAAAGATACCTTGAGTTTCTTTGGCTAAGGGGACACAAATCTGTTTTCTCAGCCTCTCTGAACCTGGAGACACTAGTTGTTTCAAAATGACTTCTAACGTCACCTACATACATGCAGGTTATATATAAATTATAAAAAGAGACATCATGCAAGACAGTGTTTTTGTTATGGGTTAACTGATCAGTAGTAGTGCTGGGTGATATCACACTTTTATGATTCGATACCGATTACCGATTTTTTGGTATATACATTCAATACCCCATACCAATACTTTCAGTGATTTTTTTTTTTATTAAAATGTTACACTTAAGACATCTGACATGACAAAAACTGCCCATTTAACAGATTTAATGTGCATAACCTTTGGTAGCCATTTTTTAAGCAATGAAATAAATTTAGAAAAATACATAAATAATAGATAATTAACATAAATATTAATTAAGTATAAAAATAAAACACAAATAATAAATATGAATATGAGTTAAATAAAAATATCAAAATAGAACCCATTATCCTCCTAAAAGTATTGATCATACTTGACAGCGGTATCAAACACACCTTTACTGCTGAGGATTTTTCTCACTACTGCTCCTGGTAAAAGGGTGGTACTTCCATGTGTGTTAACTACGTTTTGTGTGGTTAAAGGTTTGTCTGATTGGACCTGAAACACAACTCTTCCTCCATGGGTCCATATTCAATGAGCTCAAAAATGCACATTAGAGTTTTGGCGCGTTGAAACCTGTTACCAACTGTTGCTAAGTCAACGGAGCCTGCATTTAGGAGATCTATTTTCAGAAGAGTGACACTCAGCTGGTGTGTTCAGGCGATGCCTTATGAATGTGTGTGTGTGCTGCGTATGCCTGGAGCTTTTCAGAATGAGCTCTATCACACATATTTTCCACAGGCTCATACATGTTGGGCCCTGTCCATCGGGCCTTTGCGCTCACATGTCGAACAGGGAGCATCTGATGGACGGGATGATGGGTAAGTTCAACCTGTGTACCACACTGTAAAACAGAACTGTTGTGCTAAAGTATTATTCTGTGTTAGAACAACAACTGATTATTTGACTTGTGATAACACAAAAAGTCAAGTTAAAAGTGTCTCAAATCTTAACTTGAAAATCCTTGTCTAACTTAATAAATTCTGTTGACTTAACTTCAGTGACAGTTTAGGAGAGTGGGCGGAGTTAAGTCCTGCGTTATCACATCCTGGTGACATAACCAAATGCCAAACTACTACACTCTGCACATTGAAATTTTTAATTAAGCTGAGTTTATTTTTTAAGTTCAAACAACTACCCTAAGAGTTCAACTAACTAACAAATCTGACAGAGGTACACACAATAAGGGATATTTCATTGAGACAACATGATGAATATTAGGAGAACAAGCTGTGTTTGTTCATTTGATGTAAAAATTTAAGGCAGCCCTTTCACTCATATTTTTAAAGTTGAAACAACACGGTATGTTTTAGAGTGCAGAGGAATAAGATTTAGGTCAAGATACCAGAGGCCAATGTGGGCTGCAGGAATTTAACATTTCTTCTGGTTATTGCTAAGTTTACACTTGCAAGATGGAGCACAATGATTTAGTGTCTAAATATTTGCTTAGGGGAAAAGCCTGTGGGTAATTTTCCACTGGTTATTAAATGCTGGGTCATGAATTTCTGAACATTATGACGTCTTCCTGCAGAGCGCTGCAGCTCTGACAAGTCCAGAAGCACCTTTCTGACAGAGATGTTCTGGCTTGTACTCACATCATCACGGTCAGAGCTCTCGGGTCCCGTCTTCCCTGCCGTCCCATCTGCCTGTCTCTGTTTCTGTCTGTCGGCCTGTCTGCCTATCTTCTTGCCTGTCTGTCTGTCTGTCGATCTGTCTGTCTGTCTATACCTGCCTGCCTGCCTGTCTGTCTGTCTATGTCTGCCTGCCTGCCTCTGTTTCTGTCTGTCAGCCTGTCTGTCTGTCTATGCCTGCCTGCCTGCCTGTCTGTCTATCTGCCTGTCTGTCTGTCTGTCTATGTCTGCCTGCCTGCCTCTGTTTCTGTCTGTCCGTCTGTCTGCCTGTCTATGTCTGCCTGCCTGCCTCTGTTTCTGTCTGTCCGTCTGTCTGTCTGTCTATGTCTGCCTGCCTGCCTCTGTTTCTGTCTGTCTGTCTGTCTGTCTGTGTCTGCCTGCCTGCCTCTGTTTCTGTGTGTGTGTCAGCCTGACTGTCTGTCTGTCTGTCTGCCTGCCTGCCTGCCTCTGTTTCTGTCTGTGTGTCTGCCTGCCTGTCTGTCTGTCTGTCTTGTGCCAGGCTTAGTCTTGTGTCTGTCAGGGGAGTGGAGGTCGGTGCTGGGCTGTAGAGGTTGGTCTTAAGGCTTTGTCCACACATCACCACAGCTGATTGCTCCTCTGGATGGTTGGGATTCTCAGCTAAGACAGGGATTACTGACCCATGTCGGCTTCCCACCTTTACAGCAGCCACTTCGATGTTCACAGAGTCTGAACACACAGAGACTCCGCAGAGAACTGAAAAGAGTGTATGTGTGCACTTTATTTTCCTTGTTTCGAAAGAAGACAGACAACTTTAATGTCTCTTTTAAAATACTGAAGGCGACCTTTCTATTCGACTGTAAGAACAACAAAACATGGATTCAAGTTTTATATTTATACTTTTATACTCATCTTAAATTCTCTTGGCATTCAGTGTGGACGGCAAAGTAAGATCTTCATTGCACAGGGAAACCTCTTTCTTTATTGTACACACGACATTAAAACACTTTGAATCCTTGAATGCTGGAATTTTTAAGTGAAAAGTGGCCAAATTCAGACAAAAGGGTGGAGCTGAGGGAGGGTGACAGGGGAGTTAATGCTCAACTCTAGGTACTCTAAAGTAAAACTGACATTCGCATTACAACCTCATTTGATGGTGTTGTTAATGTAACTTATAAAGCACACCAAAAATCATTCAGTAAACAGAAGTGACAGATGTGTCACCAGGTGTGTCTAGTGTGTTGTGGTTTTACACCATTATCATACACATTTTGTAGGGTTAGTCCTTCAGTGGTGCTCAACCTGACTTAATCCACCTTTTAATATCAATACTATACCATTGATATTATTTTAAAAATGCAATATAAAAGGATGCTGCATCACAGACATGTATCTGATGCAGTGAGAATGAATATCATTACTAAAATAAACCCAAGAAATACAACTCTGCAGGTTTCCTACTACTACTAGGTTACGACTAAAAGGTTTTCTGATTTCTTGTTTGAACTCAGTGCTTCAGTCTGTGTTACTTTACTTCCCGGGTTCAGTTCTGCTTCTCCAAACTAAATCCAAACTAATACCTCAGTGAAATACCTGTTTATTTTAGACAAAAAAACCACTGGACACTGAATGAGATATTTAAGACATTTTGGATTATTTTAAGTTTACAAAGTCCAACAACTCAATAGCTGACATTCCAGCGGACGGCGTACAATTGAGCCGTTTCACTCTACGGCTCAATAGCTAACATTCCAGTCTCCGGTGCATAATCAAGCTATCTCATTCTGCTATGAACCAGGCTGAAGTTTCCATTGTGTCAGGGTGGTTATTAGCCCCACAGACAGACAGAGCCAGCCAAGAGAGGAGTTAGGGCTGTCCGTCAGCCTCTAATGTCTCTACACAACAGCCCAAACCTAAACCGACAGGCACACACCCCACTGACAGCCCACTAACAACACCCGATTGTTTCCTCGCAAATGGCCAGGACACACCTTTCAGTGCCCACAGAGACGAAGAGTGTGGCAAGACCAAACCAGAGGCTTCAGTCAAAGCACATTAACATTACATGTAACAGAGATGAAGTGCAATAACAACGTCTATGTTTGGAAAAATTAAAAACATGAAAATTCTAGGTTTTTCATCATATTGGTCTGACATTAGCATTTTGGCATAAAATGATCCTATTGGTCAGTCTCCATGTTGGACTGATGGTTTTGGAAATATTTAACCAATGAAGAGTGTTGAACTCAGCTTGTGACTATATCTCTTAACTCCATTCATTTATTCAGAACAGGATTGCTAGTTCAGGGGTCACAGTCAGCCCAATATGATCTTAAGTGAAGTAAAAACATAATAATACAGAAATAATCTCAACTCAAAACTTTTCTCTATGTTTTAGAGTGGAAAAAAGTAAAGTTACATAATGAAAACAGTAACATCAACAAATTATTTAAAAAAAAAGAGAATAACATAAACAACTATGAACAAACTGAAATGTATTATGAAAAATAAGTGCAATTTCAACAATATTCTGCCTCAGTTTATCATTTATACATGTACATTACAACTTGCAGATCACAGTGGATCTACAAATACACAAAACATTTAGTAACAGGCACAATATTGTTAAAATCGCACCTAATTCTCTTAATTAATTTTAGGTTGTTCATATTTGGTCAGGTTATTCACACTTTTTTGTGAAAGGATAGTTTGTAAATGTAAACATTTTCATGTAATTTGACTTCTTTACACTAAAACAAAGAGAAAAATATGGAGTTGACATTACTTATAGTTTATTGTGATAGTAATTTATTAAACTAAAATGAGTGTTAATATCTTAATTGAATTTTTTGCATTTACAAATTCATCCCACAGGCCGGATTACACTCTTTGGTGGGGTGGTTTAGGCCCACAGGCCGTATGATTGACACCTGTGCCTTAGAGAGTCAGTACATGTAGGTAGGTCCTCAGTGTTCAGACTCCCTTCTCAGTTTCTCTGTGCTATATTTTCATTTCCCTTCTCCATGCATATACATACATTCTTGGCGACAGAGACACAACAGCTCTTTCTCTCACGGTACTATCCAGTTGTTGCCTTCCAAAAATATCTTGTCCCCTAAAGGCATTATTCACTCAAAAGAAGTTTGCTAATGCTTTCCAGAGGAATTTGTTGTCAGGCAGAGTCCATCACCATGCACTGTCATTTCAGGAGAAGGATAATGAAAGTGTGTCTGTAAATGCGTTACATTGTGTGCAAAACATGTAGAAGTGCAGCGTTCCCTTTGTTGTATATTCATCAGATGTCAAGTGATGAAAGGAAATGTGTGTATTACACTATCAGATTCTTCCTCAGTGTTATTAACCTCACAGTGTGTTTTAATAGTGACAAATGGTTGGAGGGCATAAGTGTATATAATGATGGTCACATCCTTTATAGGCACTGATGAGGCGTGACATTTAAGTACAACTGGAGTTAGTGGAGCTCCAGCTGGTTTGCACTCAAGTGGAACATCAAATATCCACAAGGATGGTTTAGGACATTTATGTTAATTCTGGAAGAAAGAAGGAAGGAAGAAACAAAGCATCAGGATACAAAATAATCCTATGAAATTTCATCCAAATAAAAATTCCAGAGTTTTTAATTAAAGACTTTGACTTTATGTACTTTTATACTTGTATTATTACTTTTTTGGTTGAGCTTGTACCTGTTGTGTGTAGTAGAAAAGTTCACTTTAATAAATGTATGAATGAATGAATGAATGCATAACTTGCAGTAAATTATGTTTTACTGACAGAAACGTTTTCAAAACATATGAGAATCACAAAAGTGCATGGATATCACACAAACAAGTTTCATTAGAATCATTCCAGTACCGACCAGTTAGTGAAATCATATCCAGTTTTTTATATTTTATTGTAGACACAATGACAATAAAGTCTATTCTATTCTATTCTATTCTATTCTATTCTATTCTATTCTATTCTATTCTATTCTATTGTGTTCTATTCAATACGCTTTCCTCATGTATTTCTTATCTTACAGGATTATGTGCCTTTGACCATACTCTAAAATTCGACTGTGATATAAACTTTTTTCCATACTTTATTAAGACTTTCACACAAACTTCCAGACTTTTCAAGGTCTGGAAAACAGTGAATCAAAATTCCATACTTTGGGTATGTCAAGGCCTGCCCAAGCACCCTGTCATGTGTTTCTTGGTTTATATCACATTAACATCAACACAAAATCCTGATTAAAACTGATTAAACAGACAGAATTTTGTTTTAATCAGACTGATTTAAAGGGTCTTTGAGGATTCCTGAAATCCCCTCAGAATAGTAGCTGGATTCTCGATGATCTGTGTATTGTCCTGTACCTTCTTCCTGCCGTCGTGGCTGGAATGTAAGGTAAGACTTGAGAGGAACAACCCTACCTTCTGACGGATCTCCTCCTCCATCTTGATGGGGGACCCTAGCTCAGCCACCTGCCGGACCCCCTCGCTGGCGTATCCACCGTACTCCCACAGCACGTAGCCTTTGGAGTGGGACGCACCAATCAGGGCTGACCAGTGATTGGCTCTTCCTGAAAACCCAGGGACGACACAAAGATACAAGGGTTTTAGATGGAATGGACTTGGCAAGCAATGTGATATCATGAATTAGCATTAATATACACGCCATATCAGCCACAATCAGAGACAAGATCTGCTCATACTGATGACTCTGAATATTTATGAAAAATGTTTTCACTCCAGACACAAAGTAAACCATTGTTCAGTTTGATCAGATCAAATGGAAAAGTTAGAAAGTCTAGACCACAGGTGTCAAACATAGGGCCCGTGGCCCAAAACTGGCCCGCCAAAGGGTCCAATCTGGCCTGTGGGATGAATTTATGAAATGCGGAAATGATGCTGAAGATTTTAACAATCAATGATATTAAAATGATGTCACAGTTTGGCCATAACTAACACCATGTTCGAACATAAGGATGCCCATCGGTGCACGTGGCACCAGGACATCCTA
>JAPQRQ010000023.1:30559033-30581867 GCA_037367365.1 Apogon talboti | reverse complement strand
ATAGATAGATAGATAGATAGATAGATAGATAGATAGATAGATAGATAGATAGATAGATAGATAGATAGATAGAGTAAACTGAGAAAAAAGAATAAAAAGATGGAATGATGTTCTGTTGATGTGAAGGGGTGGGTTTTTGGGTACAGACTATGTATTTTATTCCAAAAGAACACTGTACATTGAATACTGAATGTTTAATATGTAAACATCTAAAGTTCAATAAAGATATTGTAAAAACAAAACAAACAAACAAAAAAAAACCACTTCACATTTAGAGCTGGTCTGAACCAGACTCGCAAGTCAATGTACAGACACCAACAGAATCCCCCAGGAGCAAACACTAAAAAAAGAAAAAATAATAAGGGGAAAGTGCATAGTATAAATAGGTTTATGACCAGGTTTAAACATCAGGCAGAGGTGAGTTTGTTGTACATTGTGATGGATAGTGGCAGGACAGATTTCCTGTCAGGAATGAGAGCAGCAGCACAGTTGAAAACATCTGATTTAAAGTTACCAATGATATAAAGTAAATACCCTAAAGTTTTCTCCTGGACCTGGGGTTTACCAAAGGTCTGTGAGTAGGAGATGTGAAGGATTTACTTTGGTTAGAAATTCAGAAAAATACCCAGAAGCAAGACCAAGTAAAGCTTTGAAGAATTCTGAAGTCAGATCCTGTAACAAACTGTAATGTAGCAGCTCTGGTCCGACTCTTAGTCACACAGAGCAGTGATGAAACTGCTGCATGGATGGATTCATCACTTTCCAAATAGGTCACATGACGGCTGTGGCAACGGAAAGCTCTGCCACTTTGTCAAATTAATAAAATAATCTTCTCAGCACAGTTATAACTTTAATCCTTCTTTTACTCCAACCCTCACTCCAACGTTCCAAAGTAAAGGTTCCATAGATTACCTTATGGTGAACTTTATAAACCTGCGTTAAACAGGAAGAGAAATGACAAAAAAGATTAGGAAAAGAGTGATCACTTCACATTAACCTTCCAGTGTCCGGGTGAGCATATTATGCACAGTTTGCATTTCATGTTATAAAAGGTCTTAGACTTAGACAAACTTTGATCCATAAGGGAAAGTACTTGGTTGCAATAGCTCAGTTGCATACGAAAACACTAGCAAAAAATAAAAAAGGAAAGTAAGTGGGAAGAGATAAAAGCAATAAATAATAGAAATAGAATACATTAATAAAGAAGAAAAAAATACAAGATTTGCAGATGTACAAACAGGAAAATGGAAGCAAATATACACTATATACATACAGGTGTGAAATATTCATATTATTTCTCATATTATTTTTCACAATTTGAATTAGGTTAGAATACAAAAGTTGTTCCTTTTTGCGTGATTTTTAAAATTCTGACCCAGACACTAAAATCAGTGGAAACTACACTAAAAATGAGTAAAAAATCTGCATATACACATTTTAGAACATTTGACCTAGCACAAAAAATAGTAATGTATATTAACCAGTCAGGCTGAAAAAAAAACAACTAGTAATCAAATTTTTATGTAGTATATTGGGGAAAAAATCATCAATAAATGTGGTTGGTTTACATTACAAACACGGCATTTAAAGGGTTAAAAAATATTACCAGGGTTCCTGCGGGGTCTTAAAAAGTCTTAAAAGTCTTGAATTTACAAATCTGCATTTAATACCTTAAAAAAGTTTTAAAAGGTATTAAATTTGATATGGTAGGTCTTAAGTTATGTTTCCATAAACTTGTTGGCTGTGTTGTGTTTAAATGTGTCTGTTAAATGTCCAAACTGCAAAGAAAGTAACGCTATTCTACTCAGTTCCACCCGTTCCAACCTGACAATTTATATTGAAATGAGGAACCAATTATCGCTAACTTTCCAGCCCCCGGTGAGAAATGACTCTGAACCGTGGGAATCAAGGCATTGGAGTAAATAAATTCATTTTCCTAAATTCTAGGAGTCACAAATTTTTTCCAGTGTGGCTGTGAAATAGGCAGAGAAACGGGCATTAAATTCTGTTCTACGTAGTATTAAAAAGGTCTTAAAAAGTCTTAAATTGAACTTGTATGAACCTGTAGGAACCCTGTATGACAGTTATTGAGTATTTGGTATTTTTGTTTACGACTCAAGTTGATGAAATACACCAAAAAAGGGTAAAAAGTTAAAAACATTTGGACATTACTACAGCACTGCGCAGATGTCACACTTTTGGTGGTTAGGTAGGACCGCTCTGGGCGGGACACTGGAGGGTTAAAGACAGCCGTTGTGAGTGAAATCTCTTTATGCTGCTTCTCTCCTGTGCCTCAGTAACAGCAGCACCCGTGCTACCTGGCTGAATGTCAATGACTCTGAATATGATTATAGCCTATTCATGGATTCAGATGGGAGGCTGGATAGTGGTTAATAGCCTTGGATGCACCAAGCAACGGCACAAAGAGAACACTGCGCACAGGAACGTGTTCATGGGTGTACACAGATCTAAAGCGTTTTGTTTTCAGGCTTTAAAGTGTCCATATAAGCAAACTAATCCCCCTCTTATTATTTGTTGGTTTTGTCTGCTCCGTGTTTATGTGCATGTGCGGTTTTATCCTTGAATCACAGTGTGAAATCATGATATATCCCACCAGATGGATAAAATACCTGCAGCCTGTACTGATGTAGTTATTGTACATTTCACGAGAATCTGATATTATACTGTATGTGTGCAGAATAATGGAATGTTGTATAGTTCTGTGTAACATTAAGCCTGAAAACACTGACGTAGTTTCGGAATGTTTCAGTGTGTAGGACAGGTGTGTGAACATGTTATAATTTAGTCCAGTAATCCTCAGATTTTTGATGGTTCATCTTCTCCATTAGTCGATGAGATGATTAACACTAAAATCACCCATACATCCATCTGTAAGATCCAAACTTGATGTATTTAAACAGTACCACATTTATTTATTTGTGATACTAACTGATCAGTGGTGGAAGAATTATTCAGATTTTTTTATTTCAGTAAAAGTTGCAATACCAGAGTTTAAACATGTAAAAATAATCTACATTCAAAACCTTAATTACAGGTGGCATAGTGTGAAAAATAAGGTTTAGATTTATTTTTCCATCATAAAAAAAAAAAGACCAAAGGTAAACTATCAAAACACTGGCTCATCTTGATGTAGAGTGCCTTTTCAGGTATATTATTTATATATATATATATATATATATATATTTAATCACCAAAAGTATTCTGCATCATGGTTTCTGTAACAGTGACAGGAAGGGGGTGGGAGCAGCAGCTCATTTCCATTTCAACCTCTTAAATCTTCTTAAATTATATACACACTGAATAGATTACACTATAAATAGTACATGGGGATTCTTGAGTTTATTTTCATTTTATATTGATAGCGAAAATTTGAAAAGGAACTAAAGCGGTCAAGCTGATGTAGAGGAGTAAATTTACTGTACTAACTTCAGAGATGTAACAGTTGCAGAACATGGAAATATTTAAATATATTAAATGTAATATTTATGGAAAAAAAAGTCTTATTGTAGCTAATTATGTTTCAGATCCAGAAAGAAAAAAAGAAGTTCAAAATTAAAAAGCATTTTGTATTCTACTTCACCACACATGAACGAGGACCACAAGCTCAAATTACTGTAGTTATTATTTGTGTTAACAGTTAGAAATGGATGTGTGTGATGATGATCAGGATGACGACTCGGGCCGTGTTTTGGAGACTGTCTTTTTCACTTCAGCTCTTTGAGACATTTAACCCCCTGGTACCTAAAGAGAGTAACAATACGTTTACACTGCAGGTAAAACTGGCCCAAATGTGACTGTCATATGGGTTCGCAAATCTGATCCATATCTGATGTTTAGCATTTGACTTCAGTCTGAACGGTCATGTCGCATTTCATTTGACTTTTACATCATTGAGATGAAACGTGTCAGATTTAACAGTTCTGCGCTGGAGGAGGCGGGATCCAGCAACATCCATATTTATTTCCATAAACACAGTGTGATGTGTGTGACGTCACATCTTCTTCTGCTTATGTGGGTCACTTCAGGACCGTAGACTGTTCAAACACGAGTCTGATGGAAGTCGCATTTAAATTATAATGTGAACAACCACACAGAAAATTGGATTTCAGAAAATTGTAAGGCCTGCAGTGAGAACATAGTGTAAGAAAGAAGGAAAAAAGGAGGGAGGGGCAGGGGAGTGAGGACAAACAGAAGTGTGGGGTATGTATTTATAGACATATGACAGGAAGGGCAGTGTTTAAAGTGTGGTCCTGCTCCTGGAATTCACATAAGATTACCTCCAACGTAGTCTGATAATATAACATGTACTCTGATGACACATGAACAGCTTGTTGCTCTTCTTTGTACAGGGAGAACCAGAGCCATTTGAGGAGACCAACGTGGACCGTCTGATGAGCTCTCTTGGTTACGGAGGTGGATCCACCGGCACCGGGAACGGCAGCCTGGGGGTGAAAGCTCACCGCGGCTCCGACTCCTCCACACTCAGCTCTCAGCCGTCCATTGACGAGGTCCGCACACAGATGCACATGTTGCTAGGCAACGCCTTCAGCCTGGCACCTCCGGACCACGACCCACCTTCCCCTCCGACTAAGTAAATTTCATTTATTTCCCACGTTATTTGTTTGTTGAGAAGATCTGCATGATGAGGGAGGCACCCTGAGCTTAGTTTTAACCCATAGAGACCCAGTGTGACTTTTCTGTCAGTTCCCTTTTCTCTTTCTATTTAAAATGTCTTAAGTGATATATCATCAATTAATAAAATATTATCCTCTGTATTTTGCATTTTTCTGTGAAAATCAGGTATTTTCCTATACTTAATTTATTAATCAGCTAGGATAGACTCCAGCACCCCCAAGACCCTCTTAAGTGGTTCTGAAGATGAATGAATGAATGAATGAATTTACTGATCATGTAGATGTTCTTAAAAGCTCAGATTGAAGTTCAGGGTTATTATATCAGAAGACTGAAGAAAAAGTGACTTTTTAAGCAAATATATCTTTAACTGAATGTAAAAACAAGTGCGTCCATCCACTGTCATTGATCCAACTCCATGGGTTTTGCTGGTGAATCAATGTTGTAGAAGATGATGGTGTTTCCATGGTAACTACAGAGCCTCTGAACATCCAAATGGGTCATATCTGATGACCATGAAAAGATGACAAAGTGTATTTTACACCAATTACTGTATTTACATGTATTGATAGGATTAGTGGATCAACGGGTATTAAACAGTTTACATGAGTAGATGGTTTTGGGTATTTATGGGTTAACAAGTGCACATCCCACACAAAGTAGTTTTCTGACCGCAGAGTGTATTCGAATGCCTGAAACACACAGTACTGCACAATGGAGAACAAACTTAAGTGAGTGAGTCTGCATCTGTTCACTTTTCTGTGTTTGTAAGGTTGTTGTTGTTGCTTCCTGTCTCTCACCAGCAGCCGCCACCATCACCACCACCACGCCCACAGCGCCTACAACCCGTCCCACACCAATCACTATAGTGACGGGGTCACCAGTGCACCGGGAACCATGAACCATCCCTGTGGAGGCAGGCAGAGGAGTCTGGGATATGAGGATATGCACCAGTGTAGCCTCCCCAAACCGGTGAGGATGGACACACACACACACACACACACACACACACACACACACACACACACACAGAATAAACACTAGAACAGTGTCTTTGTCATTCACACAGTATTGAAAATGACATTTAGTCCAAAAGGGATATATCTTAGTATTATGTAATAGAATTTACCGTCAATGAGCTGCTTTAGAAAACCAATAATAATACATTTCTGAGCAGCATCTTTGGATGGAAACAGAGTTGAATAGGTCTGGATGTGATTGGATGGGATGGATTTTAAACATATTCAAAGAAGACGAGTGGCAGACGCTGACATGGCTGCATTTTTATGTGATAGATTACATAAGAAGAGAAAAAGAAAATTGATTTCCTCCATAAATCAAATTGAAAAGGATTCTCCAAAGCAACATTTACTGTGATATGTGAAAGCATTAGTGGAAAACAGATGGCTTTGTCAAAGTAGCAACTATACCTCCAGATAAAATACACCCTCAGACATACAGCCCTTCACTTAGAAGTTATGTAAACATCAGCAGTGAAAAGTACTAGGTGACTTTTTATTTTGCAGAAGATCATAGTTATAATGATACCTGATACTCAGGTGTAAAATTTGCTCAATGCATGTTTGGTTTTTTTTCAGTGGTTTTTAAATATTACATGTCATGATTTTTTTCACTTTCTATAATTCACAGCTCTCCTCATAATACCTGAAAATCTAAGATTAACACTCAAACTAAAGACTAAATGAGCACAATTCCACACATTATAATAATAAAAAAAAATTAAAAATAAAAAAAAATACAAATAGTAAGTGAAATATGAAAGGAAAAATTACAATTAAATTAAACTTAGTAACTAAATCAGAGCAGTACAGTCCTAACCCTGACATGTATACATCTAGGTCATGCATGTTCCTACACATTTAAGGTTTATATAAATGCTGTTTTTGTCCACACCGTAAGCAATTTGTACGTATTTACAACACCACCCTGTAAAATGTTTGCACACACGGACTTGCACAAAGAGTTTAGACATCCAGAAAAGCTGCCATTCCTGCTGTCAGTGTGAGCGGTGCCAACAGCTGATCAGCAAGGGAGAAGCTTTACCGAGATTAAAGACTGACGACTGAACACCCACCAACAAATAAAGCTGCCTCATGAAGCACGAATTTGTTTGTGCCTCGTATCGTCCTGTCGCCTCTGATCAGACATCCGTCAGTTTATTACTCAGGATTGGTTTGTTGTCACTTGAATTTGGGCTGCGGCTTGAGGCTGTTTGTCTATGTTGTACCCAGATGCTCCTCAAATAGATGTCTAAATCATATTTATTTATGGCTTCCTGCAGGGTTTCCGGTTCACCCAGCTTCCTGACATGGGCATTGGATCTCCCCCGCCACTGATCCCCTCAAGGCCAGGACCACCACCTGGGACCTCGCTACGACGGTAACACACAGCCTCATGCACATATCACCCAATGAACACACTGAGTCCTCTGTAAAGCACCAGATACAGAATAAATGTAGCATAAAGAAAATATAGGATTTATTAACCTTAACCCATACAGACCCAGTGTTACTTCTTTTGCAGTTCCTAAATGAATTTGCTCTATATTTAACCTTTCTTAAGTAATTTATCACAATTTATTCTAATATTATCCTCTGTATTTAGCATTTTTAATCGAAAATCAGGTATTTTCTTATATTAAATTTACTGATCATGTAGATGTTCATAAAAGCTCAGATTAGAGTTAAGGGTTATTATATCAAAAACAGAGAAAACTGAAGATAGAGTGACTTTTTCAGTAAAATATATCTTTAACTGAGTATAAACCAAGTGTGTCCATCCACTGTCATTGATCCATCTCCATGGGTTAGCCCCTGAATGTCCAAATGGGTCATTTCTGATGACCGTGAAAAGACAACAAACTGTATTTTACACCAATTATTTACATGTATTAATAGGATTAGTGGATCAACAGTTATTTAACGTTTTATATCAATAAATGTCTTTAGTCAGCGGTGGATGTTTGGCTCTTTATGGGTTAAAAAGACAATGATCTCACTTTAGATGGCTGCAATAAGCTGTAAATGAATAATGACATTTATATTCATGTCAATAAGGCAAGAAAAAGGCTTAGTAAAGTGTTAAGCTAATATCAAAATGAATGAAATCAACTTTGCACATACAACACATGATAAACAAACTAATTTAGCCTCTTTTGCAAAAACAACATCAACTTAGAAGCGCTGATATAACGCCAAGTTCTGCCGAAATGATCTCTGCCAAATAATGATTTTCTTTGTGGACACTGTAATGTTCAGATGATGTTACCAGTGTTATTTTTCTGGTCTGTTGTAGCTCATTTCCATTCAGCACTGCATTGGATTTCTGTTCGGTTTTGTAGCTTCTGTGATTTGCATTCCCTGTAGTTTTCTTTTGTTTTAAGCCAGAATAATTGTTAAGTGTATAAAATACAAATTGCTAAAGTATGAGCGTCTAAGATATGATGCCAATAACATTATTCAATCCTCATAATGTTGTGGAGATGAATTACTCAGGAAGTATGGGAGCAAATCAGCACAAAAGATGCCAAAAGTCATGTGGCATTTCTTTTTGTCTTTGTAGGATATATTTATTCATTTATTTGTACTTTTAATAAATGCTGTATTTGTTTCTGAAATATAGCTGGGCAATAAATCAAAAATGCTCATTAGTTTAATGTACATTTTATTCTGTCTTTAGGTTTATTTACAAATTTTCAGCTAAAGAATTGTTTCAATATTTTGATGTTATACTGAATTCTATAATTGTTTTTAATGTTCTACCTTTAAATTTCTTATATGGGTGACCAAAAAAACCCCATAAATAACTACTGTGTATGTAATTTTTCTCATTTTACATTTTAGACATAATGTATAACCTCGACATTCACTCAGGATCAAGAATTAGCCTTTAAACAAATGCTGAGTTGACATTTCATGATAATCATGAATACTGACTGATCATTTTATCATCATAACATCGAGGGCCATGTGATCCAGCCCCTTTTCTGACTCAGGTGTGTTCTATAAAACAAAATGCAATTTGTAAACCAGTTGATGTTCATAGTGAACTGTCAAGCATTTGAGAAACATGTTTGTTAGGTTTTGGCAGGAGATTAGTTACATTAGTAAGGATTCCTAATAACATAATAGTAATTATAGTTAAACTCATTCAAAGTGTATATAATCCAATACCAGATTGTAGCAACTATGGGGCTTTTATAATGTTAATAAATTAATAATGTTAATAATACTAACCCAGGGGTGTCAAACTCATCTTAATTCAAGGGCCACATTCAGCCCAATATGATCTCAAGTGGGCTGGACCAGTAAAATAATAGCCTATAAATAATGTCAAAAGTGAAAAAATTTAAGTTACATCATGAAAATGTTTACATCTACAAACTATCCTTTATAAAAATGTGAATAACATGAACGTCATGAACAACCTGATATTTCTAAAAAAAAAAAAGAAAAAAAAGTGCAATCTTAATATTCTGCCTCAGTTTATCATTTACACATATACATTATAACTTACAGATCACAGTGGATCTACAAATACACAAAACATTTACTAACAGGCAGAATGTAGTTAAAATTGTACTTACCTCTGTTAAGACATTTCAGGTTGTTCATATTTGTTCAGGTTATTCACATTTTTGTGAAAGGATAGTTTGTAAATGTAAAGATTTTCATGTAATTTTACTATTTTTTACAGTAAAACAAAAATAAATATTTGGAGTTGTCATTATTTATAGATTATCATGATAGCATTTACCTGGTCTGACCCAGCTGAGATGTGGCCCCTGAACTAAAATTATTTTGAGACCTTCGACTGTTAATATCTTCAGTGTAATTTTTGCACTTTGTAAATTCATCCCACGGGTTTGGACCCTGTGGCGGGCCGGCTTTGGCCCCACCCCCGTACTGACCTCTTAACTTACTTTCTTTAAAAGACCCTTTACATAAAGCATTCCCACTGTTAATTCACGTAGCAGCAGATCCTTTGTTGAGCTTGAGTCTCACTGATAAATTCAGAAATGTTCTCATGAGATGTTCACAGACCGTATGTCATTTGAAAGCATCGCACAGAGACCGATCGGCCGATCAAAACGAGTTAATCAGTGTCCCATGTTCATATACAGATGATTGAAGGAGAATTGAGGAGATTACAGAGGGGAATCGAAGCTCCAGAATATTAATGAGCGCCGTTTGAACCGGCTGCCCTTCCATCTCCGCCTCCCTCTTCTCTCTCTCTGGCACATATGTTAGTCCGCATCATTTTAACTGAGCAGCTTCTTCATTTAAATGCTGTTGCTGTGTGCAGCGTGTTGCTGGGCACTTTAGTACTGCAGAGAGCGATCGACCGCTCACGTGTTTTGGAGGGGCATCGTCGGCATCTAGTGGACAGAACGGGAAAATAACACTGGAAGTCAAACGCGCTCCAGCTGTGATGGGCTGCAGACTGACATGACCAAAGAAATGTAATCTAATGAAGAATGTGCACTTGGATGCATTCAGATATAATGTAGGATTTTACACATTTCATAAAACACTGTTTTATAATTATCTAATTAGTTCTATGTTCGTTTATGGGTCAGAACTATGAGTGTGTGACCGTTATCATAGCTTTAAAACATGAAACAGAGATGTTTAATCACTGGGCTCGTTATACATCAGCTCCTCTGGACCCTCAGGGAGAAAGAGTGCAGCATTTTAATTACTCTTTAGTATGCATAGTGAGACACCAGTGTGTACAATGCATTATGGTCCTAACAGGGTTTCCTCTAGTGTAACCTGCACCACTGTAGACGGTGCAGCATCCGTCAGTACAGTAGAAGAAGAAAACAAAAAACACCTCCAGTCCATGTCACACTGAAAATGAACTCATGCCAAGTTAGTTAGTAACAGCCTTTAAGATCAGCAGTAAAGACAAACATTCAGTGTTTTCCATTGATACAATGTGTATTTCCTGTGCCTTAATTGCAGCATTTGTTTCTATTTTATTCTTCATACAGTCAAAAAACAGGTCTTTTATATAATTCTTTCTTTACAAACTAATATCTAATACATTGTTTGAATAATAACATTTCTGATTAATGTAGGATTTAAGGTACAGGCAATAGTTCAACACCACAGCCATTATGATTGGCTGGAAAGTGAGAAGAGACACATATAGACATAAGTTCCATATTTTGCTATTATGTTGAAAAAAAAATGATTAAAATAGCTACAACTACTATTACTGAGTTTCATTAAGTAATACATTTAATTGTGTTTTTAT
This sequence comes from Apogon talboti, assembly GCA_037367365.1. Taxonomy (NCBI): domain Eukaryota; kingdom Metazoa; phylum Chordata; class Actinopteri; order Kurtiformes; family Apogonidae; genus Apogon; species Apogon talboti. Next base: position 30,570,932 of record JAPQRQ010000023.1, on the reverse strand, counting down.
TGTACTGATCATACATTATACAGTAGGAAAAATTATCTGAGAAATGATGGTTTGTTTAGAAATGTAATGTTTTGTGTTCTTGACATTTTAAAAGATCAGTTGCTCAAATATTTTACACTTTATACTGACTTTCAGTTCTTATGTGTAAGAGGACATTTTTATGGGCCTGATATTATAGTTTAGAAAATTCAATTTGTTTACGTCTAGTTTCTCAGACTTTTTTAGTGTAATTTGAGTTTATTTTATGAGCACAGAATTAGTTTTATTTTTAGTTTAAGGAATTAACCAATTCTACTTTTTTCAGCCGTATTCTTAATTGTTGTTTTATGACAAAAGTCTCAATTAAGTCTCGTTTAACCTCTCCATTCCCACCAGATTGTCGCAGATCCAGTCGCAGTTTTCTATTAAATACATTAAAGTTTCTAACCGTTAACTGTTGTTTGTCCTCTCCACTAACAGTTCCACTCCTGATGTGAGTCTCAAGCCCCGTGTGTCGGAGGCCTCGGAGCTGCAGGCCCAGCAGCACAACGGCGCCCCCTACTTGCCGCTGTCCAGGACCCCGTTCCCCGCCGTCACTGTCGATCAGTCCATCACCACCTACTCAGGTGAGACGTGTGAGGGCGTGGTGCAAACGGCACTGACCGCAGGTGTTGTGTAAATGCAACCTTAAAAATTGAATTCACCATCTTTACATTCCACAGGAAACCCAATAACAGCAGTCTACGCTATTTCAGCCAACCGCCCAGGATACTCGGACTACTTCGTCATGTCACCGCCGTCGTCGTACCGCAGCCCGTCCTGGATGTCCTACCCCCCCGAGCCCGAGGACCTGCCCCGGCAGTGGAATGACACACCGGTGAGTGTCAAACAGCTCTGCACACACACACTAGCAATGACATATGACCAGTGCTGTGCAAGTTCCTTCCAATCTATGATCCATTACAGATTAGCTGTTACTGTTATTTAGTAGTAATTCCTTACCTTACAATATTATTGTCTCAGAACTGTAATGCATTACATGACTCATGTATTACTTCAATTACATACAGACTCTTGTCATAAATGGCGTGTGCGCAGTAGAACCCTGTTTTATTTTTTGTACCGAGTAAAATAGAACTAAAAATTGATTAGTAATGCCTTACACTACTACGTTACAGCAAAAAGTCATCTGTTACTGTTATGCATTACTTTTGTAACGCGTTACTCCTGTCACTGCATACGATAAGCTATAAACAGTTCGGTACATTTTCAGTGTTTGAGGCATTTCTTCAACTTCTCCCTGCAGAACTCTCGTCACCTTGAAACCATCTGCTGAAGTCGTCTGCCCAGGACACTGAGTGGAAACAGCTCATTACTTGGTGGGTCACGTCTCAACACTGCCATCTATTTTGGGTTTTTCTTACATGGAATTAGCTGTGGGTTTGTAAATCTTTATAAAAATTACTTGGAATTTATAAAACACGAATATTACGCAGCCTGGAGCCTAAAAGCTGGATCCTAAATCAGGATACTACCAGAAGAAAAGTGGACTTGTATTATAACCTTCTACCGTAGCACGTCTTAGCATTACTTTACATTTCTGCCTGAGGGAACTGTTAGATGTATGGATACTTTCACTTATATATCTATATATTAGCTATTCGTGCTTGGTGTGAAACCTGCAGGCTGACATGCAAAAGAAAGGCTCTTTACAGGAAATAAACTATTTTCCCTAAACCTCCCTTTGGCTCAACTGAAGTGGTAGAAGATGGGGCACGTACTGAAAGTCGTGATCATTTGTGAGCATTTTGGAGGCAGTGTTTTCTCTTCCCTTTATTGAAGAATTCTCACATTAGCTTGTCACGAAATGTTTCTGTTATGTTGTATGCCAAACACAAATGCCAAATAGCGTCATAATATGTTTGTTGTTGTTGTTTTCACCTTCAGTGTGTGTGACCACTTTCAGTGTATTTTATTTAGTGGTCATGGCCAGCACAGGGAAGCACTCTATTACTTATGTCTGTGATTGATTGAGGCTTTATAGGGTACTCATTGGAAAAACTCTGAAATTCAAAATTTCAACCTTAGTGTGTTATTGGTCATCGTCATCTACGTCCTTGTCGTTTGTCATGACAACAGTCTCCCTCCTCTTGCCATAAAACATCCGAGCAGCACTCGCTAAAAAGTAAACACATGCAATAAAACAACTGTTACAAGGTCATAAACTGACAAAAAATCACTCATGTTCACTATTTACAGCTTCAAAATGCCTCTAAAATCTTTCTGAATCACTGTATAGTTGTAAAAACCAACATGCTTCTGGGCCTCATTGAGGGACAGGATTGGCCACATATTTAATGTTTATGGAAATGACCAAAAATAGTCACTTACCCGATAAAGGCTTAGCCAGGTGTCAGTGTTCGTCATCTCTAAACCTATGAATGTACTAAGAAACATTTAATACATTACAAGTCATTATGTTTTTGAACAAAAATATCAACTTACAGGCTTATGTGGACCACGACTTCACTATGTAGGTTGTTTTCAGCCATGACACTTAACATTAAAAGCAACTCAAGGCAAACCGCAGCACAACACAAGACTCGCCACAAGGGGGCGCTTCAGAGTAATATAAACCTAAATACAAATCAAACATCACATTACAATCTGAACCACTACAACAAGGATTCAAGACGATTACATGCTTTTGCCAACAGAATAGACGTGAAAACACTGCCCCTGAGATGCTCGTGAATGCTAACAAATGATCAGGACTTTCAGTGTCCGCCAGGAGATACTTTAAGTACTCAGTTACTTATCCAGGAAAGGATTTATAAATATAAATATCATTCATATCACATCGTATCAATCATTGTTTAATCACTTAGAATATCTTGGTTTAATGCGATTATTATGACAAGCCTTTCTTAAAAATCCCTCTACACTATTTCATTAGAACTTTATGTCAGTAACGGGCCTGTGATGTCTCAGTTTCTTTTGTCATTGTTTAACACAGGTGTTGTCGTACTATGACAGTGTCATTGCTAACATGTAGCACAACATTATAAAGATGTAAAAGGCCTGTTTAACAGACAGACTACCTGGACCCCTCAGCTTCCAGGATTTAAGTTTTTGGACATACTTTATTTCACCCTGAAGAAAAAAAATAAGAGTTGTTTTGCAGTGTTGATTTTGTTGTGTTTTTTTTTTTTATGGTCAATAGCTTCAGGCAAGTTATTCCATCCACACAGCAAAGACATTATCTCATTTGGAGTCTAGATCTCAGACCTGCCTGCAGGTAAAAAGCTGCCGTGATCAAACATCTGCTCAGCGGAAGGTGAAGCTTTACCTCAGTTCATGCATTTTTAGGTCCATTTAAGAAAGGTTTTATTCCAGGAGAAAACTTACATCAAGGCCATGCTTTGAGTGAGCTGTAGGTTTATTAAGTGGGCGATTAATAATAATATATGCATAGATTCTGCACAATAGACCTTTTTTTTCTTAATGATTTAAATTCACTGTATATTCTGCAAGTGTTATTCCTTTTCATAGTTTGATGCTGTGGGTTATGGATTCACTTCACTGATAGGCCTTTTACACCGATATAGAGCAGATGTTGTTCCAGTTCCAATAAATAGCCGTAGTTTCAGAACCTGAAATATTTGAACCAAAAAAGAGTGATATCCCTTTACCTGAAATGTGAACGGTTGTGTAGGTTGGTCAGCGTGTCATATTCTACAAACTAGATGGAGAGGATAAAGATAATAACAACAACAACAAAATGTACAAAATGTGCAACAGCTGCTAACTAAAACTAAAACATAGAGAGGATTACAGAGACTGGAACAGTTGTTAAAGATGGGGAAGCCTGATGTGGTCATATGTTATTGTATCATATATTGGTTCATTATGCACTGCCTGTGTTTCTGATATAACAATCCTCAACTTTAATCTGAGCTTTTATGGACATTTACATGATTAGTAAATTAAATATGGGAAAATACCTGATTTTCATTGAAAAAGTGCAAAATACAGAGGATAATACTGTAATAATTAGAGATAAATCACTTAAGAAAGGTTAAATAGAGAGAGAAATTCATTTGGGAACTGACATAAAAGTAGCACTGGGTCTTTATTGGTTAAAGATGCATCCATCATTAAAATAGTTTGACTCAGAACATGTGAAAATGTGGGCTGGTTCAGTAGATGGCCCCAGGCTTCCTCAAATCCTGCCCTGAACCGGTGGAAGAACCACAACTAATTTGTTGTAAAAGGCCTGTGAGTGATGATGTATGTTGCAGAGGTTTCATCCAGTATGTGGTCTTTTTCTGCAGGTGTCTCTTTGGACGGGCAGAAGGCCTCCCTCTAACTGAAAACTCTCTGGAGCTCTCCTCCTCCTCCTTTTTGACTTCCTCTTCCTCCCGTCTGATTTGTTCATCACAGTGAGCCCCTCTGCCCTCCGCTTTATCCTCCCCGGCTCTCCTCCTTTTCGCCACCGGCCTGGCTCTCATCTTCCCCTTTTTCAGGCCGCTTCATCTGCAGTTCAAAGCCTCCGTCATCCTGCAGCCTCAGCCCTATAAGCCCCATCACCTGCTCTCAGCTCTGCTTCAATCTCCTTACCAAATGCAAATGCTCAGCTGTGATCCGGTCTCTGTCTGTATTCTCTCTGCTCCCTGAGCCCCTGGCCTCGGCGGCCCTTATGAGCCCCCCCCCCCCTCCGGGCCCCGAGTCACCATCTCTAAGTAGACTGCCTCTTCTGTGGTGATGAGCACTGCACAGCGAATGGATCCTCACACTGCTGAACTGAGCTGAGCCGTGCCGTGCCGCGCTGCCCTGCCGTCGATGAACAGGGTGAGTCCAGTGCAGCCACATGCAGTGTGACAAGGCCGACCTTACTCCTCTGCCCCAGCAATCATAGTACAGTAACTGCCATCTGCCCAGCACACGGCGGCACACAGCGCTGCGTTATCAGTACGGTAGTGCCCCAGCCATTGGCCAGTAGTCTACTCTGGACTGGACTGGACCATCCTGGACTTGTCCCCGTAAGGTCCACCACAAAGCCAGGATAGCTGGACTGACTTTAAACTGTGCTTTTTTTGATGAATCCAAATTCCTATGTAAACCTTCTACAGCTGGTTAATATGTGTATTTTAAACTTAAGTGAAAAAAAAAAAACATACGGAAAAAGGAAAAAAAAAAAATCTCTTGTCTTGAGCTGTCTCAATTTCAGTTTTTGGATATTTGTGTGCTTCGTCTTTTACTTTTGTGCATTGATTATTATCAATGGATTACTGTACAAAAAAGACCTAGTGAGTGTCTCTCTTTCACTCACTTTATTTCAAGGCAAAAAAATTCTTTAAAAGCAGAGAAATCGGTGGCTTAGTTGTCTGTGGTTATGATGGCATTTCTGTATTTTTAAAAGAATTTCTTCGTTTACCTTTTTCCTTCATCAGATTCAACAACAAAAACAAAAATATGTCACTGTGTTCCGTCATTCGTCGGATTAGGACAGTTTTTGTCTGCTAACCATTTAGGCAGACCTGGGTCAAATAAGAACACTGAATTCTATCTTACATGTAGGTTTGAGATTAACCTTTTAACATCCACCCACCCCGTTCAGCCTTCTGTTACAGCAACAATTGTTTACATCTGCATCATGTGATTGTTAAGTGTGTGTGTTGGAGTCTGTGTAAGAGCTGCTCATCTGTCGTCATTAGCCGACTGCATTTCCAAATTAATGGTATCTGTTAGACCATTGTTAGCATCGTAATGAAGTTAGCTAATGTCAGTAAAGGACTCACTCCAGGCACAGAGCAGACCCTAACACACACTTCATGTAGGGACACACACATACACGCATCTTCCATAATAAGAAGTGGATGGAGCCACTGTGGCATCACACACTAAATGGTTTTGGACAGGAGTTTGCATTTTGGCTCTTGCTATGTTGACCATATTTGGACATAATGATTGAAAAGGGAAAGCTAAGTGTTAACACTAGCTTACTGACAAGATAAAAAGGTCAAACATTTGCATAGAAAATTATTTAACAGTCGTATTAGACCTGCTTAGGAAACTCAGACCCCATGATTGGTAGAAGATCCATGACTGATAACACACTAATAACCGTGATGTTAGTATGTCCAGGACTCAAACTGTCAGGAAAAACCTTTTATTCAATGACCAGTCTGAGCTCTCACTCAAATCTGTCAAAAAAGCCTGAAAGAGCAGACATTAAAGCCTTCTATTTCCCCTAAAACCGGATCAGTTAAGCAATAATTACGCAATAATTGTATTAGGGTATGTATTAGGGCAGGGGTGTCAAACATGTGGCTCGCGGGCCAAAACTGGCCCACCAAAGGGTCCAATCTGGTCCATGGGATGATTTTTTGAGGTGCAAAAATTACACTGGTATTAACAGTCATCGGTGTCAAACTCATTTTACTTCAGTTCCACATACAGACCAATTCAATCTGAAGTGGGTTCGACCAGTAAAATACCATCATAAAAACCTACAAATGATGACGACTCCACATTCTTTTTGTTTTAGTGCAAAAAAGTACAATCACATTATGAAATTGTTTATATTTACCAACTATGCTTTTGTAATAAAATGTGAATGATCTAAACAAGCATGAACAACCAGAAATTTCCTATGAAAGATAAGTGGATTTTAACAATATTATGCCCGTTACTACATGTTTTGTGCATTTGTAGATCCACTGTGGTCTGTAAGTTATATAATGCACATGTTTAAATGAGAAACAGAGGCATAAAATTGACAAAATTGCACTTTTACTTTTTTGAACTAAAACAAGAAATCTTCGTAGTTATACAGTTTATAGGTTTTTATATTTTACTGTTTTACTGGTCTGGCCTGCAATGAGATCATATTGGGCTGAAACTGGGGGAAACACTGACTGACCTGGTATTTTTCGAGAAGATTAATGTAACTCTATGGGAGCCAGGTCCTTTTGAAGACGGTATTTGGTGGCATCAGCAGTGTTACACTTTAAGATGTTTGACTAGTTATACTTTTGGTGGTGACCAGGAGGATGTTAACAGGTTCTGATTTATCTTTACATGTAGTTCACTGACTGCAGACGTGTTCTAACTCTGAAAAACATTCGCTAAGTTGTGATTCCAGCTGTGGTTTGACCCAGGTCTGTTTCATTTATGTGAACACACCAGTATTAGAAAACCAGTTCTTTTACTTGAAAGGTGTCTACTGTATTCTACTGTATAAGGAACTTTGACTTTTGGTTCTTTTGGTCTTGATGAAGAGATCAGTTTGATGAATATTTGGTAACTGGATTACGGTGCAGTACTGTTCAAGAGACTCGCAGGGCTCACATGAGCCGTATATGTAACACTTTAATGTATTACTGTATATAGCAGATGATTTAATGAAGAGATTTATGCAAGTAATGGGGGGGACTTTGCCTGACATTGTTTCATACAACATTATGAGATTTTTGTTTGTCTGCATTTTGGATGAAGGACATTCAGACTGTTTGGCTTCGTCATTTCACTTTCATCTGGTTCAATTTGTTTCACAGTATTAGCAGCATACAAAATATCTACAACATTACAGTATAAAAAACACAGATCGTGAGATAAAAGCGACACGCAACAAAGAAGGCCGTTGTCCAGCAGATCTTACCCTACGTTAACACTATTCTTTATGTGTGAACAAAGCTAATATAGCCATAATAGTTGAAATAATGCAATTTTTAGCACAGAGAATGTCACAGTCTAAATTCTACTGGCCCTGTTTTTTTCTGAGGAGATCTGAAGATCTTTGAGCACATTGTATGTACGGCTCCTTTGACATTTATAGGAGATTATAGCCATATTTAGATATCACAGATAAGATGTACAGCGAAATGTCAAAAAGTGGAAAGTGATGCCAAATGAGAGTTTGTTAAGAGAGTTTATGAAGTGGATGATCTGAGGCAGGGAAGGCCTTCTGTAGAGATAGTTTAGAGACGTAAAGATAGGATATAGTAGTTTAACATGGAACAAGCACTTTTATCAACAGCCCAAACTTGGCAGAAACACGCAGAATCAATGCAAAAGTACTGTTTTATAGCATGCAAAACAAATACAGTATAAACCCTTTCAGCTAAGTTCAGTCTGAAAAAGCCACAGCTGCGATCAAGGCTCTTCATAATTAGTGAGGACATGTTTTTGACGAACCAAACAGCGCCATCACCAGAATAAAATGTCCAACAAATCACTGCGACCATTGAAAATGTACTGTCTAATCTCAATGTTTCTGAACCAAAAATGCATGTGATATGGGCATTTCATGATCATTTCTATTGTGTATTTTATGGACAGGTTTACAAACTGATGGAAATTGGTCAAAAATAGGAAAAGATACAAAGACATGGTTCAATACTGAAAAAAATCTGCAAAAACTGTGATAAAACTGTGATCTGTATCCGGCCCCAGTTAAAGGGATTTCATTACACGTCTCCTGGTTTTCGTGCATGATAGATTCTTCAACGTCAACGCAGAAATGTACATTGGTAACATTTTATTCTGGTGCTGGTTGTTTGGTTGGTACATTACACAGTCTTAGGCCAAAAACCGTATATGCCTCTATGTTTCAGCCAAATGGTTTTCCTAGAATTGTAGGGAAGACTTTGAACATTGATCTAGACGATTATATAAACAGAGTTTTACAAACTGAGGTTAAATATTATATATATATAAAATGCGGGAAAACATTTGACGGCTGTTTTGTAGCTATGTAGTTGAAAATTTCATAGGGGGGTTGGATTGTAATATAGAACTTTATAGACGACTTTGGTGTTTCTTAACTTCGGCTTTAAATGCAAATTCCAGAGCAAAGAATAAAGCATAGATGACTTTAGAATAGAAATCAGACAATACATAATCAAATTAAAATGCATGAAAAAAGCAGCACAAATATGTTGTCTTTCTGCCATTGAGGTATTTGCTTCAGATTCTTGCCCTTTCTAAATCTAAAACATTCAACGATAAACATTGGGTATTTGTGGACGAGAACGCCAGCGTGCGAGGTGACCGGACTGCAGCGCTCCGAACGCACACGGTGCTACTGGTGTTTTTTCATTGGTTGAAATGTGCAGCTCCGTTCATATCTGAGCTCATCCTCACTGTACAATCCCATACGTGGTTGAAGAGAACACTGTCACTCATGTTAAGTTCGTTTGACTCCATGGTAACACGAGCGGGTGGGCGGGTTTTTTGGTTTTTACGCAGTACTTTTAAAGAAGGATACTTGATGCTATGCTATAAGTCGATGTGCAATGTTTGTGCTTTCCACGGGTAGCGGCGAGACGCTTTTATTGACGATGGACAATGGGAGTTTTCTTTTCTGCCGTTTGAGCCACGTCATGATGCTGTGACGTCATGGCGGCGCTGATGATGTCACACTATCGTCACTCGGGTGTTGATGGGATCACGGTGACGACAATAATGAATGCTGTTGGATGTAGTTATGCAGAAAACTTTTTGGTGAATTTAAACAATAAAGACAAATTACAATTCTTGGCTGCTTGAGGTTTTTTGTGCCACAGTGAACGCCATTTACAACAGGGGTGTCAAACACGTGGTCCACAGACCAAAACTGGCCCACAGAAGGGTCCAATCCGGCTGAAGTGCACAAATTACACTGTGTTAATAATAAACTGAGGCATAATATTGTTGAAATTACACTTACTTTTCATAAGAAATTTCAAGTTGTACATGGTTGTTCAGGTTATTCAGATTATCATAATGTAATTTAACCTTTTCACACTAAAACAAAGAAAATATTTTATTTTTATTTATAGGTTATTATAGTATTATTACTGGTCCAGCCGGCTTGAGATCATATTGGGCTGAATGTGGTACCTCTGATCTACACGTATACAGTAAATACATTTGCGGCTATGAACCACTAGAGGGAGACAGACTTCTTCAACACAGGCTCTTTACATTCATGAGACTTCACAGTCACTGCCCTTCACCTTCTGAAAAGCCTTTAGCAGATGATCTAAACTCCCCGTCTGATCAGGTTTGTGCAAAAAAAGAAAAAAAGGTCTTTTTATTTTGGGTGAGACAGTTGTATTATGAATAAAACATGTGTGGAGAATCATTTTTGTCCCTGAGATGAAACCAGGCCTCCTGTCACTGACCTTAGCTCTTCAAAAGAATCCCAAAAAGAAAGAAACTGATAGTTTACAGGACAAAATGTGATGCAGTGACGACTGACACATTGGTCTATGTTTTATTTCTATTTTAACTTTTTTTTTTAGAAATGAGTGTTAATTAATAGTGTTAGTCAATAGTGAAAATATTGGTAATTTCAGCCCATGTTACCAGGCTGAAATTAACAGTACTGGAGTTGAAATAACATGGGTTGAAATTAACAGTAGCAGAGTTGAAATTAACACTACCAGTGTCAAACACAGGTAGATCTTTTTCTAAATCATGCATTGAACACTGGCCAATGTGAGAATGAGGGTAAAAAGAGTAGAGTAAGAATATTGTTGGGAGAAAGAAATCTACTCTTTGCTAGTCTTACTCTACCTAAATAACTATTACATGCCATTATTTATAAGTATACACATAACCAATCGCTGGTTCACAAAACTCTATTATTTACAACATATTTGGCTGGTAGATGTTTTTTTTTTCTACCAGTGATAGGTGGATCTCTTGTGCTGAGGGGTTCAGGAAGGTGCAACACCAGACACTGATGAACACTAGACAGACCTTAACCCACTACCTGACAGCAGAATGAAGAGGCCGGTGATCACCGAGGTCGAGGCTGCAGTGCGGAGAGCAAGGCCTGTCTGGATTCGCCGGCCTGGCAGGAGGACGCCAACACAGCGGGAAACCGTAGCAACGATCGATGGATGAGCAAATGGCATAGCAGATGGACAAGGACATGCTCCAGGTCAGTACAGATGGGGGTCTGACCTGATGGGTGGGTGGAGGCACTTATGTAATGGACAGAGCACAGCTATGAGTGGATGCTATAGGCCGGTGTAGGTTGAAGGTCTTTTAGCCCCGGGTAAGTAGATGTAGGAGGCAGTAGACCTTTAGTGAAGGAGAGCCCACCGGATAAACATTACATTTACCACTTGTGTTACTTGCAGTTCAGTGCCTTCATTGTTTTCTCACCTATATGATACCATGTTCATTTCTTTATGAGTAAAAATCTCAATTTGGCTTTCACTGGTTTTAATTTCAGCCATTTTTTTTTTCCAGAAGTCGTCGTTCTTTCCCGCGATACTTCTGTTGATGCTCAATTAAAATGCTGACATTGTGCGATTGTACTATGGGATGTTGTATCGTACTAATACTTCTCCACTGTACTCAAGTATGTTTTGGGAGAATTTATACTTTACTGAGTATTTTTTATTCTGTTTACTTTCACTTTAACTTCTCTGCATTTCCTAAGTAAATCGTATACTTCTACTCCAATACATTTTTAATGCACAGTATCGTTACTCGTTATAAAATAAATTAAAGGAAATTTGTTGTTTTTACCGCTGAGATTACCGGTGACTGCGACAATGTCAGGAAGCTGATTTGTCATTGGGCCGAATCGCATAATGAACAAGTGTAAATGATAGTCCACACTCAACCTGTCAGAGATCTGTTGATGTGAGCAGCAGCATAATATTCCAAATTCAGACTGCTTTGGTTGTTATTAACATTTACTTGTACTTTTGCTTTCATTACTTGAGTACATTTAACTGTAGATTACTTGATATACTTATGTCGGTGGATAAGTTGAACTCTGGATGTTCATCAGAATATTTTATTAATCCAAGGGGGAAATTATTGTGTGTTACAGTTGCTCCATTCAAGTATAATAAAAAGCAGCAGAAAAGAAATTATCAATACAACAAAAAAGAGAAAAAAAACATTTATAAAA
>JAPQRQ010000023.1:30534895-30552569 GCA_037367365.1 Apogon talboti | reverse complement strand
TTAATTTGGAAATTATGAGCAATTTAAAAAAGTTGGGGTGTCGAAACACCCCAGGTGACTAACGTAGGGTTAAAGGATAACTAGTAATCAGTAAACTACATTTCAACGTTAACCTCCTCAGTACTGTGCATCTGTAACCTTCAGTGTGCAGTTCATACAAGGTTGTTGCTCCCAGTTAAACACCTCCATCTGTAATGTTTGCTCCCCAAGAATCCATAGACATAATGCCTATTGTCTTTGGGATATATTTGGGACCAGCTCATTTAATTTGCCGTGTCCCTCCTCCCTCGTCTGCTGGCCTATAAACATACATGCACAGAGTCAACCTGTGAACAGGCTATAGACAAATGAGCACTTTTACTCTCCATACATCTTTCACACGCAGAGGCACGACTGTCAACACGCATCACTTCAGCTGGTACATACATGCAAACACACACTCAATCTATATGTTGATGGTGTGAGAGAGCCTGTCCCGCCTCTGTGCCCTCTTAATGTGTGCAGTGTATACGCGCACATATCTGTTTCCCCAACACTCATTCTCGGCGGCAGCCACGTGTGTTGTGGCTCGCTGATGGCAGCAGCGGTGTGTATGACTGATGAATTATTAACAACTGCGTCAGCCGGATGCCCATGCCGCCTAACCTCACATGCACTCAGAATTTAGCATGCATCATCAAATGCATTAGGCGTCCCATTTTAGAGCGGCTCAAAATAGAAAGGGGGAGGCAAAAATCAGGGTTTCGTCTTCTTTGTTGTGTAACCTAAAAAAAAAAAGGGTCTTTCTCTCCTTTTTTTTCCTCTGCCTTCTAAATTGAAAGGCGTTTAGCTATACAAAGAACATGTCCAGGCCTGGGAGGCTTTAGCAAAACGTGTTCTCTGCTTCCTTTTAATACTCTGTCTTCATGCCAAAACCCCTGACTTCAAAGATGTTGTTAAGCTATATTATTTATTTTTTTCTCCAACTTTTTCATTATGCCAGCTGTGGTGTTTGGAGATAAAACAAAAAAAACTGGTTTAGAGAAGGAGGTCCGTCCAGTTACCTTTATCGGTAATGGAGTCATGTTAGCTGCAAGCAACTGTGGCATCCATTTAGTGCTGTGGGTCTGTCCAGTGGCTGTCAATTAACTTTACAATATTAATGGCATAGTTCAGATTTTCTGAAGTGGAGTCGTTTGAGGCACTTATCCATACGTATATTACCTATCAGTACAGTCCATAAGAGTACAGAGCACTAAAGTAAAGCTATAATCACACTATTTTTACCACTTAACAAAGAGCCCTTTCAGATGGGGAAGTAAACAGGTTATATTTAATATACTTTCTTCAAAACCACCTACTCCTTTGAGGAAAAGAGTAGTTTCACCTCAAATAATATTACCTTCTTTTAAACCTTTAAACCCCAAAATCCCATAGTAACACAAATATAAGCCAACAGAACACACAATATTTACCTTTGCAGTGTATTTTTTTAGGTCTTTAATAATTTGTAACTCCACTGGCCACCAAAATTATTTTCTGATATAAAAAGTTTAATACTAATCCTATTGAAACATTTAAATAATTGGTGTGAAATGCAGTTTGGAGTTTGACAAATGACAGCTGATGGAGAGGCTTGTTTTTATGTTCAGTTAATGATATATTTTACTGAAAAAGTAACTTTTTTCCTCCATTTTCTGTTTTTTGATATAATAACCCTGAAGTATCTGAAGTGCCTTATATGATCTTTTGTCTTATGTGATCTGGTTCAACGAGTTCACATGTTTGCCATGTACATATCTGTCTTGAGTCAATGAGTTCATGGTTTTGGAATGTAGTGGATGAGGAGCCTATAGCTTCTAGACTGAGGGCATCGACATCCTTAAAGTGATTCCATATGTTCAGGGATGTAAACAACAGACATCTATATAAGGGCATGTCACGTATAGATCGGGGGACTTTATTGGCTGAGTTGTTCTCCAGGCAGACCACGGTGCCTGTTTGATGCCGGACTTTTTAAATAAAATCTTTTTATATAATCAAGATGGTGTCAGGGGAGCCTTCTGCATGATCCTCTCATCATCACTTTTTGGTAAACGATAATCCTCAACTTTAATTTGAACTTTCATGGACATCAGTCATGGTCAGTAAATTAATGCAGGAAAATACCTGATTTTCACTTATGAATGCAAAATACAGAGCATAATATTAGAATAAATGGTGATAAATCACTTAAGAAAAGTTACAAATAGAGGAAATATATTTGGGAACTGCCACAAAAGTACTATTGGGTCTTTATGGGTTAAGGAGCCTAGACGCTGCACCACCTCTGTTTTATGGTTCTTGCTTCTTGGAACCAGTTTTTCCTTGTCTGATGTGCATGACAAAAAGCTTCAAGTTTATTTCACTTTAACGATTTCTCATCTTTACCGTTGCAGTTTCTTGTAATTGCACTATACACCATACTCCCAGAGAGTTTTTAAATATATTTAGTCATGAAAGTATGCAAAACCTGAGGCGTCTTACATTCCTTTTGGATTTTAAGCAGAGACTGTACTCTTACATTTTCTCCAAATGCCTGTTAATTTCCCTGTGGATGACTGCGTTGCTGGTCCAGGTAACCTTTTGACACCATCTACTGCCAACTTTAGCTTCTGCTTGTTATAGCTCTATACATGGTGTGAGTGCTGTATATCTTTGGCTGCTTTATCCCTCATTACTCATAATTGTTGGTTTAAATTACAGTATTTCCCTCTGTTGTCATCAGCCTGTAATGATGGAAAACTGTAAAGTGCAATATTACTATATATTGTATCGCCTCTTTGCTGTCTTTGCATGTGCTTTACATCCAGAAAGTGAAGTTTGTGTAAAGCAGCGTCTTTGCAGATGTCATTGTTCCAGACTTTAATCACTAAAGCATGGAAAAAGCGACTGTGTCACACTGTGTGTTTGTTATGTTTTGTCTCCTGCAGCCGGTCCAAGGTTTTGACTACGCCAAGAAGCACATGGGTCGGACGGGTGATGAAGCTGTCTCTGTTACCAAGGAGACACTGGTGCTGGGGCTGCCTGTAAGAGACGCTCCGCTGTCGATGTCTTTGGACAAGAAAGTCCATCAGGATGGAACTGCCAGCAAGAGGCCTCCATCTGCTGACATGCACAAAGGAGGGTAAGATGCTCACTGACTCATTTGTTTGTTTTCGTGTTCCCTTTAATAGGTCCTTGTTTACTTGTTCTGGATCAGTCTGTTACATAATATGATTCACGTCATTGCAGAGTTTGATCTAATCAGACCCTCCATGTAAAAAAGGCTCAGTTTTAAAGCTGTATTATTCAGTATCTATAATTTACTCAAATCTGTTGTCACACGTCATTGGATTTTATTATGTTTTTACTATTTTTGGTTTTTTTTGCAATGGAAACAAGATACAAGCTCAGTCCATCAACACATATAAAGCATCCAGTATTTATTTTCCTTTTACCTTTGTTTTGTTCCCGCTGCCAAGAAACTGCAAACAAAACAGGTTTGTGTTCAAACTGCACCAAAAGTTATTTTTTTAAATATTTCCATTAATCTGAGACATGCATTTGTACTTTTCTTTAATTTGCACAGGACTAGTACTACCTATGGATTTCATTTATTTGTAATAATTAAAGAGGTCATCCATGGTCTTAATCCTGTAATCTATAAAATAAAAATTCCATCACAAACGATATACCTTATTTCTGCAAACACAGAGGTCCTGTGATAATATTAGTCTCACATAAATCCATATCTCTGAGACTAGGTTGGATGTGCGTTTTTGTTTCCTGCATGCATTTATTCAGCCTATTTCTTCATCGAGCGCTATGAAGGCTGCACTGGTGATGATAAATCAAATTTTGTAAAGTGTTTTGAGTGGAAATTCAAGAGACTCATAATCCAATACAACATAAATATTCACTGAAAGAGCAAACCTAAGTCAAAACAACATCTGAGAATGAACGGCATGCACGGCAACAACAGTAAGGAACTTTTTTTTTGTTTTCTATCTTATCAGTTTTCTTTCATTTGAACATGGTGGTAATGTTAGTAAATTTGATCCACCCCAGCATCCCCCTATAGACTCCCAGGAGTTATTAATTCACCACCCCCCTATATGTAAAATAGCCAAAAATATACAAGCAAAAAAAAAAATTAAAAAATGCTATAAAATCATCATATATCTGTATTTTCAGGGGAGTGATGATCCCAGAGCTTAGACACCAAAATCTAAATGTTTCGTGTTACTACAATAAATATTGTGAACTTCTGAGTTGTGAGACAAACTAATCCTGAATCAAAAGAAACCTTGGTTAGTTCATAGAGAAACCCTAACTAAACCCTAACTAATGCAAATGCTGCCACGTGACTACACTGCACGGTACAAGTGAGAAATTAACCTCTGATTGTCCTCTGTGATATGTACAGTATAAAAATGCAGAGCAGGCCCCGGCTGATTGTGATTTTGGATCAAGATGACAAGAGGGGAAGATCTGAGCAGCTCTGAAAGGCGGTTTAATTGTAGAGGCAGTTTACATGGCAGCGGCTTCGGTCACATCAGTTAGCTGCTCATCTGGCTAGTGTTAAATAGGAACTGTGACCAAAGTGACACGCTTTGAGATCTGTGGGACAGACACGAGCAAAGGAGATCAGAAACGAAGGTCGACAGTTCACGTTTGATGAGTTTGATACTTAATAGAGTATGTATGGAAAATAGATGAACAGTTCTTCCTCGGGTGACGGGTATGTCAGTTCATTGACAGTCAGGCACTTTCTGCAGAGACGTGGTAAAAAAGTCATATGGTCACATGAGTTTTCAAGACAAGAAATTAACCCTTTAGGCACCAGAGGTTTTTTTCCCAAAATATTCAATTTTGATATCAAGATTTTAAAAAGCTGTAGCTGGGAAGAGGTTAGAGATAAAGTCATAGTGTAATGACAAAAATATTGGGTATGACCCAAAGGTTATGATGGGAGTAAATGTACTCATCTAATTTGCATATTGTGGAGTCACAGGGCGGCGGCCATATTGGATTGTGTAACTTTTAGTAAAAATGAATATTTACATTGAAGTTTTTTTTGTGTTTTTGTTTTTTTTGTCATCTTATCCTTAAAATAAATGAACTTAAACATTAGTAGAAAGTAAAATGCAGTACAGTGTTGCAAATTTGGCACTTAAAGGGTTAATACAATCCTGAATATTGAAGAATTTGTTGGTTCTGTTATATTGTTTGGGGCATTTTGCTGCCATGGTAAGAGTAAACAGAAGAGTTACTCTGAATCAAAAGAAAGATAACCTTAGTGATCACCTTTATTCTGAGATTAATTATGATGGGAGTGGTCTCCTCCCAGGATGATAATGTCCCCATCAATAGAACACAAGGTCTCGCTGATGGTGTTTATGAGGAACAAATTAATGTCAGTCATATATCTGTCACCAGATCTCAACTCAATTCAAAACACAGCTGATGGGAAAGACAGCAATGTCCTCATCAACAACACACCAAATGACCTAATGAATTATATTTTGCTAGAATACTCTTTGTAATTCTTGTAGAATTTGCAGACTGGTGAATTATTTCCAAGGAGCATTGAAGCCACTCGAACAGCTGGAAAGCATCTTCAGTAACTACTCATTTACTCATTTCCAGGTCAAATGACTCTCTTATGTGTATTTACCAGCTATATTTCCTCTACCTTTCACACTTTTTCCTTCAAGATGCTGTGACGTTGGTTGAAAGCCCTAACATAAATGACCAGAGAGGAACACTAGTTTTTGGGGTTTTTTTGACAGTGCAACATCGATTCTCTTCTTTGTATCATGAAAAATGCAAAACTGAAAAGACAAGGTTAGAAAGCTTCTTCAGATTTGAATGTGTTTTCTGTGTTCCTTTTTTCTGCCTTGTTTGTGACATTGAACATGACACAGATAAAAAACAGAAAGGCAGCCATGTGAAAGGAGTCAGTTGTCTAGTTTTAGTGGATTTACTTGGACATACACACTCATTTTGGTGTATGATACTTTGTGTTGCCTGTATGCTTCAGTCAAACAACAGAATGCTTTTGTGCACCGTCAGGCAGTACTGAATGTGTCCTTAACACTGCAGACATGTACTTGGTGGATGTTTGGCTTGCTGTAGGCTATTAGGTGTTACAGTATTGTGTACAGCTGGGACTGAAGTACTGTTTGATTCATTACACACACGGTTGTTTTTGACAAAGCTTATTTACTCGCATCATCACATAACCCGTGTTTCTGCTCAGGCTCCGAATTGAAACACTCAGCTGATCAGATGCATTGTTTCCAGGTGGGCGCTTTGGGAGAGAGAACCGCAAAGTTCTGAAGAGGCAGTTTCAAGCCGGCTACAAAACCCGTAGCTTTTCAGGAGTACAGTATCTGACATCAGTGTTTATTTGTGCTTCGTAGTGTTGAGCCACAGACAAGCCCACAGCAAGCAGTGCAGAGTCTGACAGATTGATGCGATCTAAAGATAAGTCCAGTGTTAACAAGGAGCTTTGGAGGCTGAAGAGAAAATACATATGAATGCCGCTTTGAGAACTGCTCTGAAGTACTTGACTGTTGAGCATAAAACGGCGCAGAAATGAGACGCCGCTCCTTTTTTAGTCACATTAATTGTGAGGTGTTAACCGCTCAACACCTGTCTGAGCTGTTTGACACTTACATGCAAGAGGGCTGAGGAGGCGTCCCGAGCAAGACAAAATATACATGCAAATGAATGCAAGTGTCATCCAGTAATGAACCGAGTGTGAGTTGAAACAGAGGCGGCTACAGGTTTGACATATTTGGGATTCAGACAAACAGAGACGACTTTGCTTGAAAGGTGAATGGGGCGGTTAGTTCTGAGGACGATGCACATGATTTAATGGGTTCTGACAGATCCGCCGGTCCTGATGGAAGCTCTTTGTGAGCAAACAGGTTGGCTGAAAGACACAAAGCGCTTCAGACTATCCTCTGTTCATAAATATTGCACCGTGTAGCAGCTGTTATTAGCCATAAAACCAACCACAACCGCTGCAGCTGCTACAGAAGAAAGTGGAGTGCCAAAAATAACCGTCCCAGCGAAAGCACAGATAAGTTTTAGTGAAATATGAGGAGATGGAGCCAAACTTCTGTTTTAGAGGCAACAGAGATTTGACTTTTTTTCTTTTATGACCTGCATTCACACAGAGTTAAAGTCGTAGAGCTGTTAATCAAGAATGTTTCAAGGAGGACTCTCTGAAGTTTCAGATACCACGACAGAAATTCTTTGTCCCATTTATGCAAGTCATGCAGGTTAGCAATCTGAATGAATCAAGCATATACTGTCACACAGTGTTGTGGAAGTTCCTTCCAAACTATAATCCATTACAGATTACCTGTTACTGTTATTTAGAAGTAATTCCTTTCCTTCTTACAATATTACTGTCTCAGAATTGTAATGCATTACACGACTCCTGTATTACTTTTGAGTTACATACAGACTCTCGTCATAAATGGTGCGTGTGCAGTTGAACACCCCCCCCCCAAAAAAAATAAAAAATAAAAAAAAAGACCATCAACCACCAATACAACAGATAGGAGAGGACTGGGACGCATAAATTTGTGCCCTGAAATCCATGTGGACGGATAGCTCAGTAAGTAACACTACGGTCCACAACGTTCCAATCCCAGCAGGAACGCTTACATGTTTTTCAACATTTTCCATGTTCAAACAGGGGGCGTGGCTCCGAGGACGCCGGTAGATAAATCTGTCATTGATAAAGAATTCTAACTATCCTAGAAATGTTAGCTTACCTTGTCATTGCTGATCACAGGGATCATGCTAACTAGCTTCTGTAAAGCAGGGTTAGGGTTAGTAATGAGCATACGTCCATGTGGACAATGGACTGTCTCATGCCGTCTTCACCCATTGGCTGAACACCAACAGGAAATAGGACTTTACTGACGCATTTTTGATTCCTTAAGGTCTCACAGTCTTTTTTTTTTTTTTTTTCATTTGAGTAATTAAATAATGGGCGAAAAGTGTGTTGTAATGCAAGTGCTATTGAACATGTACCAAGTTAAATATTACTGTAAACTGATTGGTTATGCTTTATACTACTGTGTTACAGCAAAAAGTCATCTGTTACTGTAATGCGTTACTTTTGTAACTCATTACTCCCAACACTGCTCTCACATGGGCGAACCATTACTTCTAATGCTGGATTTCTTTTATATCATTCCAGTGTTAACGGAGGGCTTACACTAATTTTAGAAAATGTTAGCAATTCAACATTTTCTGAAATGCCCCAAACTCATGAAAAACTCTTTAACATCTAATTCCATAATTCAGTACTGCATGGTTCTTTTAAAAGAAATCTTGTAATAATTTGTAAGGACCTTAAAAAGACTCTACTGCTTCTATAAAAAAGGATACGAACTGTGTGCTTTTCTTACCGACCACTGGATTTTATACAGTGCACCGTGCACACTAATGAACGCCAGGCTTTTCTCGCCCACACATTAAAAAAAAAAAAAAATTTGATGATAAGGAATTAGTTGGTTTCTTGCAGCTGAGGTCTGCAACACCTGACTGGTTTTATGTTCAAATCCAAATGAGTAATGCAGGCAGTCTGTAGCCTGAAGTTTGCACTCTGAACAAGAACCAGGCAGCTACTTTTTGGTAAAAAAAATAAATAAATAACTAGACCAGAGAATGTATGAGCTTCATCATTTTTAAAGATATCAGGTCTGTGAATATGAACTCTCCTGCTTCGTCGTATACAGTCGATATGAAATTCCAGTGTCTGTGGGACGTTTCCAGTTACAAATCTCTACACAGGCTTTAAAAAACAATCAGAAAATCCATGTTAGGACTCCTAAAATCTTGAAGAGGATTAGTCTGGTTTACTGATACTCATTATATTATGATATGTATGAGAATACAGTGCAACAGAGAAGATATTGCATATTTCATAGTGTGAAAATATATCACTAATCTTCATGTTTAATGTAATTTGTCTCGACTTGGCATTTCATTTAAAAGTGAAGTATTTTTTTGCACATTGGTTGTTTGCCTGAAAGCAGACTGCAATAATCCCCTTTCTTATTGTCTCCCCTTGTTATGCAAGAGTGATGAATATGATTTGTAACCACACCGTTTTAAACATATTTGCTAAAATGTGCAAAACACTCCTGTTCCCTGCAGACTTTACAAGAGTTAGGAGTAATCTCAGATGCAGGGAAAATTTACAACAGCGCGACGGGAACAAGTGTTTTAAACTTTTCCATCTGAAAACATTCCTCCACTAAAAACTACACCCACATACCCACCCACGTTCAATGACAACATGTTTCCTTAAGGAATGAAATTCCTCCTCTCACAGAAATGCAAATTCAGACGCACACACACAACAGAGGGTTGTATTTACACACCACTATCCTAAAATGAATGGAGGTGGGATTAGTTTTGCTTTGCTTCTCAAGGATGATAAACACATGTATATTTATAACTCTGGCTGCAGCCATGCTACAGGGAGCCATTCAGTGCAACAATGAATACACCAAAACACCACAAGAGTTGGGATAGTGTGAACCTGCATAGACTTGCATATATCTTTGATTTTCAAAGAATGTATCGTAGGTTATTCTACCACCTGGGTGTACGCTAATTAGAAAATGAGGCACTACTTCATCCTCTAACTACTGCGGTATGGATGCAGAGGGATGAGAGGCGAGATTTCATGCCAAAACCACAACAAAGGATGCAATTATTCTTGGACTCTATCACTGAACATAAGACCCAGAGAGTGAGTTTTCTCTCTTTAAATACGCAAACAACTGTGGTGAGTTAAGTCAGACGGCACAAGGCAGATTGAAAAGCCGTTCAGTTTGCATAGATATGGTATATGTTGTTACATCAAAAGGGTTATTTGACAGTGCTGTTTTACCGTGTTCAAAATTGGATATGTTTTGTGATCGAATTTGTGAATAAATGTTTGTTTATGACCGTTCAGTGGGAAAACAAGCCATAAATGAGAACCAAATAATGCATTCAGATTCATTCTCATTTTTTGACTGTAAACATGATGTACACTTTCATAACAGATTCAGTGTTATAATGTCTTATTTTGCCTGCTGTATAGACTCAAGGACTAAAATGCTGATGATAATTATGCTTATGATTATTTTGATTTGATATGACTTTATAGTTCTCCTCAGTATAAATAGACAAAATTGCTGAATGCTCAATATAATTTCAACATTGAGACAGCATCCAAAAGCCTGATCTGCAACATACATGCATACACTTACAAACACTAGTGTCCAGTCTGTTTAACCCACAAGGATGACGAAAGCAGTCGCTGTATTGCTTGAGTCACAATCACTGAGTGTTTCTCATATTCTGACAATAAATACATTCATAGAACAAATAATTAACCAACAGGTTCTTCCAGCTTTCATAGAGCAAAGATCAGCCTTTAAATTTCACGAAAGCGTTTTGGGTCTTATCATCTTTACTGTCTTATTTAGCGACTGTTAAACACATTTATAGAGTTATCTCAGTTCAGTTCCCACTTCAACACCACAGAAACAGATTCTTGCAAAAATATGTGGGACAGGGAGGAGACAAATTTTGTTGAATGTAACTACAGAGCCTCTAAACGTCTAAATGGATCATATCTGATGACCAGGAAAAGCTGAGAACTTGCATTTTGCGTGAATTATTTTAACATATTGATAGGATTATTAGCTCAAACCTATTAAACATTTTAGATCAGTAGATGCTTTTGGTCACCAGTGGCTGTTTAAGACATTGAGGGTTTAAAGTAATCCATGCACAACATTTGGAGATGATTCTCTTCAAATAAGCGAAGCTCTCTCCCAGTACAGATAATTCGACTCAATGCAAATCTACTCATTCTGAAGATTGTGCTTTTGTCTCAGCACAATAGGAGTGATGTGATCATTTTCTGCTTCATTTCATACTGCGCGCTTTGTCGAAAACCTGAAACAAGTGAAACTGTGTCTGAAACAACAGTAATTATTCCAGCAACATATTGTTCATTTGTCTGGAGAAAAAGAAAGGTGCAGACTGAATGCTAACCACGGGGCAAAGTGGAATGACGACATCTTAGGGAGGAAGCTTATTCCACTCACTGCATACTCCAGAGAGCTTCAGTGTGTGAGGCACAGCATTAACCCATAAACACCCAAACATCCACAGACGACCAAAATCATTTACTGGTATGAAATGTTAAATAACTGTTGATCCACTAATCCTATCAATACATATAAATAATTGGTGTAAAATACAGTTTTACATCTTTTCATGGTCATCAGATATGACCCATTTGGACGTTCAGAGGCTCCGTAGTTACCATGGAAACACTGTCATCTTCTACAACATTGATTCACCAGTAAAACCCATGGAGTTGGATCAGTGTCAGTGGATGGACACACCTGATGTTGTATTTTGCAGAAAAAAGATAGCTTTTTTATCGGTTTTCATAACAACCCGCAACTTTACATATCACATACAGGAAAATACCTGATTTTCACTTAAAAATACCAAATACAGAGGATAATACTATAGTAAATGGTGGTAAATCACTTAAAAAAGGTTAAAAATGGAGAACAATTCATTTGGAACTACCACAAAAGTAGCGCTGGGTCTTTCTGGGTTAACAGCAGTGTAAGTATTCATTGTGTTGCCCCTCTTTTCTCTCTGTGACCGTCCCAGGCATATTTACATGGAACACACTACACACTGCATCGCTCCGGCTATTTGCCTCATGACATATGACTTTACTGTGACTTGGCCAAGCACTGGCTGCTCCTCACACTGTAGTGTGTGTGTGTGTGTGTGTGTGTGTGTGTGTGTGTGTGTGTGTGCACATTGACAACATGTTAGCCTTGCCTCTAGCCCTGTAATGTCTGGTCTGGCTGATCTCTGCATCTCACACCACCTGTAGACAGGCCTGTCACGTTGTGTAGCCGCTGTGGCTTACATGCCTCGAGGCAAAGTGTGTGTGTGTGTTTTTGCATGTTTGTCCTGTGTGACAGGGTGTGTGTGTGTGTGTGTGTGTGAGGCAAAAACAAACAGAATAAGGGGCAGTAGGTGTGCGCATACATGTTTCTGCATACATATATCGACTCCAGTGGATGTGTGGTGTGTTGTGTAACCAAATGGACCTGCTATATATGGAGCTGTCACTGTCAAAGCCCAGTTTGTCCTGAATTTTGCTGCATTTTCATGTTTTCAGCCTCATTTGTCAGCTACCCAGGCCTTAAATGACACCGTTTTGGCTCAGGAAGTTCTTTTAAAACCCTCTAACAACCACCCTCTTTACTGTATCATCGCTGAAGGTTAGATTTAGGCTTATAACAGAAGAAATGAAAGATTAAAATGCATATATCAGACTTCATTTGAAAAGGACCATGTTCTAGTTTCTGTGTTTAGCATGCGGTTGGTTAAAACTCAACCAAAACTACAGGACTTTGAACATGTCTCATGTGTAACCCTAACCCTTAAACTGGTCCCTTGCGACCTGTGCTACTAAAAGGTTGTTATTATTACGTGTTAAGTGTGTTCGCAAAATTAGCAGAGCTGAAGCCTTGTTTGTGTACACGCCGAGACTCACAAGCCCTCCCCTCCCTTCTTCTTCCTCATCTCTCTCTCTGTTGCTATGGCTACTACAGACGGTTGCCAAGCGAGGAAGACGGCTCCGTATCGAGTAACGGTTCCGGGAAGCTCAACACCAGCAAAAGCTCCTCAGCCCGGAGAACGGCGACCGGTAGCAGCACCAAGAACGGCAAAGAGGAGCTGCACAAGAGGAACGGTGAGGAGGAGGGAGGAGGGGCCAAACCAGTCGGCAGAAGAAAAACACTGTCATTGGATGTTTCTGCAAACCATGGATGTGCTTATTTTCAAAGGCTACTTTTACATCTACAAAATAAGACAAAAGTCAATATTCCTAACAAGCAGTTTACAGATGAGATGATTATTCCAATTTATCATACATACTCTGATTAAGGGTGACCTAATATGTCATCTAATATGTTAAAATGTGGAAAAGTGGGCGGAGCTACTTGTTCTACGTTGCTTCTCGGTGTGAAAATAGGTCGTTCCTTGATGATCAACCTCTTCTTTCAACCTTCAAATTCTAAGTCTTTCAAAAATATTCTTTGTGCAACACACAAGAGATACATATTCTGAATGTGCTGCATAAAGAATGGTTTACTTTGGAATATCCAAACAGAATATGCCGTTTGCATGTCCTCTATTGCCATATTACATGTAAACATAACATTTTAGTGGATCAAGGTCTGAGAGGGATATAAATTAATACAAGATAAGTCCTCAAATATGTGACAAAAACAACCACAATATATTTACACAATGGACTTACTATTTATTAAACTTCACTGCAGTTTTTTCCTATATTTAACCTAACGCTAAGTGTTTTTGTTGTCTAAACCTAAAAGCAAAAATGAAGCAGATACTTAAATAACAAAAATATGTAGAGTCTGGGCGCCCATATTTCCTCAAATAATAAAAACAATCAATCTATCACTTACAAGCCAGCCTTCTAATAACAGCTGTTTGCAAGGTCAACCACAATAAATAAAGAGCAGTCCTCAAATACAAGCTGGCACTGATAAAATACCATATGGATAAAGTTCATATAGGGTTTACCTGTCAGTTAAACACAATGCTCATTATTAATTTAATAATTCACAAATATAATGCAGCTGTTTTCAACACTTTGTTGCTCTAGGTCATTCATTCTGTAGTGTTTTGTTCTGATACCAATCAGAGTAAGTAAGAGTAAGACAATGTTTACACAATAAAAGCCTCATTAAAGGATGAATACATTACTTTAAATCACTGACACCACAGAGGCCTCTTATTTTGGACCAGTTATGGAAGTGTTGGGTTTGTATTAGAAGTGCAAAGCAGTACTTTAACATCATAAACAGAATGTTAAACAAGATCACAATGTAATTTCACACTAATTATGACCACTTCTGCTTATTCATTAATTTGTTTTTCGATTCTCGTAATCCTTGAGAGGGTCACAGGGGGGTGGAGCTCATCCCAGCTACCATTGGAGGCGGAGTTATGCCTTGGACATATTGCCAGTTCTTTGCAGGTCTGATATATAGAGACAAACAACCACAGAAATGAGATACTGTATATGACACTTTTTCTAATAAAACCTTCCTTCAGTTAAAGGCGTTGTATCTCCCATAGCTGAGGTAAATAAAGCCTCTATTTGAGGAAATACGGTACAGGTGGTTTGCAGAAACATACATTTGCAATACTTTATTTTGGCGTCTGGGTGGTGACATACATGAGAGATTATCAGACAGAAAGAACATCTGCCTATCCTTATGTTGTGTTCAACACAATGTCTGTCATTGCTAAGCAGTGTTGGTCACCATTACAGGGTACAGACTCATACACAACAGCATACGCCTTTTCATACGACATTACACCCAAAGAGGAACTAATATGAACTAATGAAGTGAACATGAGCATATAGAGTGAAGATACTCATACTTAATGAGTCAGCCTGCTGCTGCATCATGTTACCGTCAGTGACGACACATGCACTTCATCACACACCCTCACGTGTCTCTGTACTGGCACGCAGTCACAAACAAACAGACCGACATTAGCAAAATCAAGAGACGTTTCAACCATTTGTGTTACAGCCACCATATTTCAGGTGTTTTCACTTGGCTTACCTCAGTCAAGGATGCTAAGCCAAAGAGCAATATGGAGATAAAAGCCAAGCTGTTGGAAGTGTGTGTTTTTTAAGTATTGCGTCAACTTCCTTCTGAGCAGACTTAGAGTGGGATAACAGAGGAGTGGGTGGAAAGATTTGTGGCAGCATACTGTCACATCCAAATCCATACAACCTTCAGCATATGGTATGTGCATTAGTATAATGACTCACCGTTAAACCTGTGACATCCAGAGGGATCCTCATTAAACAGCAGAGACTGTTTGGGCTACTCAAACGTGTGATATTTGAGTTGACACTGTGAAATATTTGGCTACTAAAATTAGGCATTCTATCTTTTCAACCTGAAATCAGCACAGGATATTTTCTTGATTATAGCAAATACAGGCAGGTTGCCAGGCTTTGTGTTTCTGCTGTTTATCCCCTTCTAGCACGACTTTTCCTGAACATTTCAGAGCAAGTGGGTTATTACTGTAATAAGCACTGGTAAAACTGCTCATTAATAATTTATCAATGACACGTTCTAAAACTCAAAAAGGCTGCTTTATTAAAACCCTGCAAGGACCACAGTTAAATGAAACATCATGGGTTTGTCACTTTAGTTTAACCCTAAAAGTTGAACAAGGACGCTAAACAATCCCTGAAGGCTTACAAAGACCCGATCTGAAGTCCCCCTCTTACCTCCTCCCACATATTGTAGGGTGACCTTTCATGTTTTTCTTCTGTGTATTTGGTGATCGTGGAAATATAGCCTGAGTGCTTTCTACGACAGACTCCAAATGAGTGGCCATATATAGCTATCACTGCACAAGGCCAGTCCATAGATATTCATAGGTCTCACTTAGTTATGACAAGCATTTCAGAAAAAATTCTCTTGTTATTAATGAACATTTGTGATGGACAGTACAGTTATTTCTGTGCTAATGCTTATGCAGCTTGAATTAATCCAACACCAAATTTTCAGCCTTTCTTTGCTCATTTGATATCAGTGTAGACCAGATATTTCTCTAGGCACAAAACTCTGACATAGCCAACGTGCAAATATTAATCTATTGTTACAGTCAATATATTAATCTGTTGTGTCCTGTCCTGCAAATTTATTCAGATTTCCCACTATAATAGTTGATAATACTATCAAACAACTGGCTTATAATATAAAATGTATGGTGGTGTAATGTTAAAATCATGTTGTAGTGGGGTCCAGTTTCCAAAGTAATGATTCCTAATATGTTTCATATTTTTAACAATACAAGAAACAAGTTTTTCAGATGACTTAATGGTCGATTTTGATCCTTCCCAAAACAATAACAGTGTAAAAATTTGGGTTCTACAACAGGTACAATGATTGTGGGATTAATAGTCAGACAATATATCCACAGGCAGTTTATGTGTACTGTGAGACAATAAAGTCAACAATATCATTGACTATTATGGAAGTTCATAGCATAAAAATGTTAAAGCTCTCTCAATATGCTAAATATGTATAACAATCATCAGCAAAGGAAAAGTACCTGTCTGTTATCTTCTCTGAAAGAAGTTCTTTGACTATTTAATTAACCCGACAGGTCAGGATTTAAAGGTTCAGTGTGTAATATCTACTGACATCTTAGGTTGCAGAATGATATCAACTGAATATGAAAAAAATGCAAAAAAAAAAAGGTGAAAAGTCCTCATTACAGCCAGTGTTCGTAGTCGAGGGGATGTTATATACTCTGGTCCACACTCCAACATAGTAGCTGATGCACCTGCAAGTATATCTTCAAGGGTGTCTTAAACAGTTTTATATTCAGGCCTTAATTACCCTTAAAATTGATAATTAATCCTTAAATCTCGCACTCAAGGGTCTTAAAAATCCCACAGATGCAATAAATGATATTTCTATATTTGCTTTGTAAGTCTTTATGGGTTTCAGGTATGAGCTTTAGCAGCTTCAACATCAGTAGCACAAACATTAGTCATAGATAAATGGAAATGGAACATTAGTGGATTGAAACACGGTTAAGACTGGTTCAACACAATAACTATAAGGACTGTTATTAATGTGAATATAAAATCTTCAATTTGACCAAAGACACCTTGAAAATCATCTTAAAAAGTCATACATTTTGCTTCCTCAAACCTGAAGATTCCATGTCCTTCTAAATTCTCCAACATTTCATAGATAACTACCAAAGCGAATGTGGTTTTTACTTGTTTTTGTTTCACTTGTTGAGACTTCCTATTTCTGCACCAGTTTTCTGAATGTTCAGAGCAATACTTACATTATATACCAGATTTTTGTTTTTGTTTTTTATTTCAGGGGCCACATTCAGTCCAATATGATCTCAAGTGGGTCAGACCAGTAACATACTAACAGTGAAAAAAGTACAATTACATTATGAAAACTTTTACATCTACAAAGTTTAATTAAAAATCTGAATAACATGAACAGCCTGAAATGTCTTAAGAAAAACACATGCAATTTTAATAATATTCTGCCTCAGTTTATCATTTACACATGTACATTATAGCTTACAGATCACAGTGGATCTACAAATACACAAATCATTTAGTAACAGGCAGAATATTGTGTAAATTCCACTTATTTTTTGTAAGTAATTTCAGGTTGTTCATATTTGTTCAGTTTATTCACATTTTTTTGTAAAAGGATAGGTCATAAATGTAAAAAATTATTTATTTACTTTAAAAATAAAGAGAAAAATGGGCTGTTGTCATTATTTATAGATTATTATGTTATTATTTACTGGTCTGACCCACTTGAGATAGAATGTGGTTTCTGAACTACAATGGTTTTGACATCCTTGATTGTTAATGTCTCATCTCATCTCATCTCATCTCATCTCATCTCATCTCATCTCATCTCATCTCATCATCTGAACCCGCTTAATCCTCACTAGGGTCACGGGGGTCGCTTGGAGCCTATCCCAGCTACTTAAGGGCGAA
>JAPQRQ010000023.1:30506141-30520013 GCA_037367365.1 Apogon talboti | reverse complement strand
CTTGTGTGTGTGTGTGTGTGTGTGTGTGTGGCAGGGCATAGATGAAAGTGGACTGGAGCTTAGAGACACTGAGTCACTCCCAGTGCAGGCTCACAAACAACTGGATAAAAATAGAAAAAGCCGGCACATGAAGACAGAAGACAGACAGACAGAGCTATGAAGGGAGGCAGGTGGACAGAAAGGAGGCATGACAGGCAGACCAACAGACACGCAAGACAGACAGGCTGGCAGAAAATCAATCGACTTTAACCACCGCACAAATCAGACAGGGGGAAATGGAGAAAGGAGGCAAGGGAAACTGTAAATATTGAGAAATACGTAGGGAGATGGAGAGTGTGCAGATAGGGGATGAAGACGGAACAGAAAGACACACAGGTTAAACAGAAACATAGGAGAAACTGGTCAGATCAAATGAGGGGCTGCACTGCTGTGACGCAAGGAAAAAAATGATTTATTCTGGAATAATTTCACTTCACCGCGGCCCGACTATTCAACAGGTTATTTCAGCCTCAAACGCTGTCTGCATTAGTCACCTCGCTCTGTCTCTAGCACTGTTCACAAGAGTCCTTATGAGCTGAATGAATGGAAATAAAACCCTGCAGAATATGGTAAAGTAATGACACACTCTACAGTGGGACATTTCAGTGGGCATAATGAGCCAACACTGTGGTAAAATTAAAATGTAAAGATTAGGTTATCTTTTCTCACTAGCATCAAATGAAAAAAGCCCTTCTAGCCACTGTAATGAAGCAGGCACACTTGTATTCACTTAATTAACGTTTAAGAGAACAGATCTGTTAAGTGTGTCACTACACAAAGATAAAGTGCACATATAAGATAGCTGTTACCCAACCTAGGTTTATCTCTATTGACCTGCATTAAACACTCACTGAGTTGTTAATGCAGGTCAGGAGGTCTGTTTCATAGAGGGAATTTAACGAGTCACCAAGGCTGATTTTGGGGAGTCTGACTTCCATCACTTCCCTTTTTCCCCTCACCCTGGAGAGGGAAGTCTGGGCTTCTCTGCTTGGGTTCTTGTTCCCACAACCCGGACTCATAAGTGGTAGAAAATGGATAGATGGATGACATGATCTCAGCTGAACTGATTTCTTTGATACCCTAAAATGGTCACTTGGTCTTTGTTATAGAAAGCTGAAGTCTCATCCCTTCGCCTGATCCCTCATCTTATTTTGGTAAAAAATGTTATGAAAGACAGATCATTTTTTCATCAAAAACACATATGGCATTTGTCTATTTTAAGTCAATAAAGTCTGAGGTGGTAAAGTTCTGTGTGAAACAGCTCAGTGGACTGCGTCTCTCATCTCACATGATACATGTCATCGAGATCCAAACAGCCGTTATCAAGACTCGTTTCCTATTGGAATCTGTTACCATTGACTCAACAGAGATGAAAATTCTTACAAATCTCATCATGTTGAAGCTACAGTGACATTTTCAGAGACTGAGCAGCTTGTGGAAAGAGAAATTATGATGATGCAACTCCTGCGACTTTGGGGTGTGCAGTCTTTCAATTTACGTTTTTTTACACAGTGATATTTCAACAGTCTCACCACAATCTGCAACTTTATTGAATTGTACAATCCTCTTTTAGACTGACAAACATATATTTGTGTAAACAATAGCAAAATTTAAACATCATCTAAACAGTAATTGTCTCTCATTACTGACTATAGTAGTTTTTTGTACCATAGGGCACAAATGGAAGGGACAGGATTTCACCTCACCATAGGCCAACAACTTTGATCTGTGCTTTTCCCACTCATTTGTCATTGATAACACAGAAGCTTCAGAATAGACTGACCTGTGCATATGCAGTGGAGTCATTGAGAGCTCTTTGTAGTGCATGGCTCAGTCCTTTAGACAGGTTCTGTTTCAGGATCAGGTCCAAGCGGTTTCTGCGCAGCTCAATGGACAGAACTGTGAAGGAAAAAGTTTTTCACATGTAGCTTGTTAGTATTCAGAAACATGATCCATGTCTGAACTAGATAATACTTATTGACTCCAAAAAACTGGTATCACCATGGTGCCTAGTTGTACTCCAGCCTCAAGTTAGATTTCTCTCAGACCGTGAAAACCTGCTGACAAGCCCAGGAAAGGCTTTAGCAATACCACACCCGCTGTGGTAAATGAAATCAAAGGCTAGAGTCTCCAGTTTCCTATTAATCTAAGTGTTTATGCTCCAGGAAAATTTGCTCCTGCTTTTGTGCAAGTTTTAATTAATTTGTGTGCATGTAATTACATCTTGGACACATAATAGGTGCATTGTGCCTCAGTTTCAAAAGTGGATTTTTACATGTAGTCATCATTACTTTTTAATCATTTTCCAGTAGCATTATTAAAGCCAGGCTCACTCACAACAGTGAAGATGTTGCAGCTAATTTGTTAACACTAACGTGTCTTTTTGGACACCTCCCCCTAATCAATCACATCATTTGACATGTTTTCATCATTAACCTGCCACACTTAAAATGATGCTGTTCTGCAGGGTTATTTATGTGACTTTACATCCAACTTTACACAAATATGTCCTTTTAATCACCAGTTCTTTGTGCTTCGACAGCCAAACAACTGGCTGTCACCTGAGAAAACTGGTTAAAGGGTGACACCAAGACCAACACTATGGTAGTGTAGACCTGAGAATCACTTACGTTAGGGGCAGGATCATCATGACCAACAAGATCAACTAAAACTTTGTGACCAGTGTTTGAAGTAGCATCTAGTCTACCGTTTCCAAAGAAGAGAAAACAGATTCAGTATGGACATGAAACCAAAGCAGGGTCCACGAAGGAGACTAATTGTCTGCATGCTTTGCAACATAATTTAATATTAAATACATCTACAAAGGACTCGCCAAGGTAAGACTGCTCTCACCACTGACCGCTTTGTTGATGTTTGGTGAGCCATTGTGGGAATAGTACAACCACATCTCCAAAACCGTCAAATTTTCAAGTAGCCACTATCTTGATAAATGGTCCAGCTTGAAGTTTAAACTTCTACATTTCAGAAATTATAAAGTTGCAACCATCTCACCTCCAAACAAACAGAGACCTTTACCATGATGTAATTATGTGGCTCTGTGGCAGCCTTGCTAACATGTGGAAAAGTAATAATTTTCTATACCAGGGGTGTCAAACAAACAGCCCATGGACAAAAACCAGCCCTCCAAAGGGTTCATCTCCAGCCCATGGGATGAATTAGCAAAGTGAAAAAATTAAACAGAAGACTTTGACAGTCAAGGGTGTCACTGAGTCTTGACAAGCTGTTTCAAAGTTAAAAGTTGTATTTTTCAGTTCCAGATGCCTGTTACTAAATGTTTTGTGCCTTTGTAGATCCACTGTGATCTGTAAGTTGTCACTGATAAGCTGAGGCATCATACTGTTAAAATTGTACTTATTTTTCTGAAGAAATTTTAGGTTGTTCATGGATGTTCAGGTTATTCATTTTTCATACTGTAATTATACTTTTTTGCACAAAACAAAGAGAAAAAATGTAGTTTTCATTATTTATGAAGTTATTATGCTATTATTTTACTGGCCTGGCCCACTTGAGGTCCAACTGGGCTGTACATGGCCTCTGAACTAAAATGAGTTTGACATCCTAGTTCTATACAAAGTGAATTACTCATACCTGTTTTGACCCAGTACTTCTCAGTGATGTTGCATGGTAGGGGACTTTCTTCGATGATGGTACTGGAAGGTGGCTCCGTGGTTGTGGTTGGAGGCGGTGTGGTTTGGATGAACACAGTAGTTGGAGGTGCCTTCGTTGTGGTGGTTGTGGTGGTGGTAGTGGTTATAGGGGGTGCAGTCGTAGTTGCAGGTGTTGTTGTGGTTGGAGCAGCAGTGGTGGTGGTAGTTGGTGGGATAGTGGTAGTGGTAGTCGGGGCAGGTGTGGTTGTGGTAGTGGTGGTGGTCGGAGGTTGAGTTGTAGCTGCAGTCGTCAGTTCGAGGGTTGTCGTCTGGTGCACAGTTGTAGCAGCGGTGCTGTTCGACGGCGCTGTCACATTGCTTGTAGTCGCTACCACATGTGTTGTCTTCTCAGAAGCATTCACAGTAAGAGTGGTCATTGAGGGTGTCGTCATGGTTACCGTTGTCAGATGAAGGCTGTTACTGGTCACAGTGTCCTGGCTTGTGTTGGTGTTGGTGGTGGTGGTTGCGGCGGGTGAAGCTGTGGTGGATTCCGGTTGCATATGTGCCCCAGCTGTAGTGGATAGCGGTAAAGCTGGCGTTGATGTGGTGGTCGGCGATAGAGTCGTGGTTACGGTGGTGGTCGAAATGGTTTGCTTTGAGGTGTTTCTGGTGCGCACGGGCATGGTGGTGTTCCACTGGTGGGTGGAGAAAGGGCTGGTGACGTTGGCAGGAAGTGTGATGTCATGGTCGCCCACTGTGGACAGGAGGGACTCGGGGACAGTGGGGAGGTCCCAGGCTGGAAGGCTGCTCACTGGATCATCTGCGGGAACGACAACACACAATATTTGCATGTATAACGGTTTGACTGACAGTATCATGTTGGGCTGGGCGATCTGATAACATTATTATATACTCCACTATTATTTCAGGGTTTTTGCTCTTTATCCAAATAAAAATACCAGACTTTTTCAAAACTGCTATTTTTCTCCCCCCAGACCATGACTTTATGTACTTTTACACTTGCGTTCCTACTTTTGTCTCAATTATAATAAAGCCAAATGGGTTTCTGGTTGTTTATGTTTAGTTTCGTTGCTCTGACTAAAGATTATACTTTGCATAATTTTTGTACCAGTCTTATAGCAATATCTTTAAAGGCCAATATTTTAAAGAAATTTAAGAAAAATAACCGTCTTAATAACTAAATTTACACTTATCATTTGCATATAATTTGCCTATATGATACATAAATCATATGGAATATTTTCTTATTTTTGAAAGAATTAAGAATGAAGAAAAAAAAAGGTGATTCTACCCCAAAAAGGTCATCTTATCATCTTTCGGTGAGACTGGCCACCCCTCATGTTTAAGGATAATAGAGAAAGTCTAAACTCTATAAAAAAAATTCACCAGCTTAAGAATCCAGAAGAATAGATACAGTATGTATGTGGCTAAAATTATGAATGCACCTAGGATGCTGTGATAAGACATCTTTGACAACAAAAGGTAAAGGCTACTACAATGCAAAGGGATCGAAACATGACAAACTTAAATGAGACAGAGTCAAAGTCACTCAGTACGCAAGTTAATAACAAACCTGTCAAGGATGGAATTGGCATTTTTCTCACGTTTGCGGAACAAGATGAGGAGGTTATTGTCAAATTGAAAATGCATAAGATGAAGTGTACAGGAATTTCAATTTTGCAGAGGGGGGAAAAAAATCCAATTTAACTGTGTAAACTCAAGTAGCATTTTAATGTCAGAGGTTCATTTAATCCATCTACATCATCTCCAGACATAATATTGACATGAGACTCATGTCGATGGGAGGTGTCGATAAGAGGAGGCTGGAGTGAACAAGAGAGAAGCAATCAATCCCTTCAGACTGAAAAGGAGCCTGATTCTTTCTTATCACCCCTTGAGGATGTGTTGTATTGTCACTGTGATTTGATTCAGTGTGCAAAGAGACACAGGACAATAAGGCTATAAATGCATTGGCTTCGGTAAACTCTTGTGTAGGAGACATTACCTTGTTCTCGTCATTGTTATTGCTTGTCTGGGACTGGGCAGAAATGGAGGCAAAGGGATGAGGAAGAACACAAAGACACAGATGGTGACAAAAAGACAACGGGGAAGATGATGAAGGCAATGATGAGGATTATGATGGTGATGACGACAGTGCTGCTTTCATGATAGCAATTCTGAAAATGACATTGATTACATAGTTAGGATAGTCTTGATAAAGATCTCTTATGATTGAAGAAATCAGTGAAATGTGTCATGTAAAATCACTGATAAATTATACCTTTACTGTTCAGCGTAATCTACATCCACTGCAGCCTCCTATATGAATAGGATAGCATTACAGAGGAAGACAGGTAATGTAATTTTCTGCCTCCTCTTTCATAATAAAAGACCAGATTGGATTTTAGCCATGGGCAAATCACAGCATGTGATTACATCAGTACAAATTCCAGTTTATGTAAAAGAAGATGATTTGTACAACTGTCTTTATTAGGATGACTTTGCCGTTTTGTTTCTACCACAGACAGTTGCTATCTACTCAAGTGTGTTACTGTTGTAGCATTATTTAAGGTATAAGAATCATATATAAACCAATAAATTAACTTTAATTTCATTTTTCCTATGGTAAATCACTCTGTCTGACTCTCATGTATTTTTTTTCCTCCACTGTATGAGATGAATGTTAATGACGAAAAGTGTTGCACTCAGGTGGTGAAATGTACGCCACCATGTACACAACAGCAAAGCAAACAGTAGTGACAATGTTCCAAAGAGGAGTACATTTAACGCAGGCTGGTGTGTGGAGATAATTTTCTGCCAAAAACACATAAACAAATAGGTTTTATATTACATATGTTACATGCTCTCTGACTTACTAACAAACATAATTTTGCAAACACAAACCACAGTTAACAAAATAATAGATTCAATTTTGGATATCTATTAAATACCCAACTTATTTCAAGTTCATAAAGAAACAAACACAGCATTTCTTATAGGCACAAAAAATAGACAATTAAATTAAATTTAATTTAATTAATGAATTTGTGAGAAAATCAACACAATTACCATGTAAAGATTGACCCAAAATTCATGTGTTATTGTTTTGTCTTTAAAAATGATTTTTTTAAATGCTTTTAAGACTTGATATACATGTTTCTGAAACATGATGTATTATGTTATTATAGAATATATTATACATTTTATTGACAGGAGGGATTTTGTATTTGGAAACCACACTGGTTGTTAGTGAGTTGTAGGGCATGTGTAAAATATGTTATGCTTATTTAAGCTTTGGCAGGAAATTATCTCCATACAGATGATAATAAAATCACCCACTTCATTAAAAGAAAATAACTCTTGCCAAATGGGGCTTTCAGTGTCTGGAAAAGGGCAGAGGTAAATGATTAAGTGACTAAAAATGTTAAATTAAAACTCATACGTTATGCTTCAGCAAAGCTTCTAAACTATCCAGTTCCAGGGTTGAAAAAGACAAAAACTATAGAGAAATGTTTTTGTGATAAAACAGGTAAAAGTCTGTGTTGTACCCAAACTGAAGCTGCTGTTGCTGGAGGAGGAGTTGCTGCTGACGACACCCGGGGAGGCTGTTTGTGATCCTGCTGTCTGACTGTCTCTGCTGCTGGCTGGAGAACTGGACGTAGAGTAGGAGGAAGAAGGCGAAGGCGTTGTTTTTGTTGTAGAAGAGGACGAAGAGGAGGAGGCCTTGGATGACGATGAAGAGGAGATTTTGGTCCAAGAAGCTTTCGACAGCAGTCCTGAAGGTTTGGGCAGTGCTGGCGCCTGCAGCTCGGCCGTCTCTGCCAACACGGTGAGGACTGATGAGAAGGAAGCCTTTTCTCTTTGGGCCTCTCCATGCGTCTGCTGCCCGAGCCAGGCGGCGGGGTCCCTGGACACGCTTGGCAGATCCCCCACTGGGCCCAATGGGCTCCATTCGGCCCCGACTTCAGTCCAAGTGCTGGTTCCAGTCATTGTCCCGGCCTCGGCGAGGACTTTACCGTCTGCTGCAGCGCGCACCCCTGCTTCAGTTTCAGTCCAAACTGCTGTTCCAGCTTCGGTGTAAACTTTTCCCTCAGGCCAAGCTCGAGGTGCGGCTCCTGGACTAGAGTCAGCCCCATCCATTGCATCTTTGTGTTTAGACTCGGCTCTGTCTCCTCTCCCTCGAGTGGCCGAAAGGTTGGAGGGCACTGCAGGGTCCGCTGGCAACACAGCCCGCCTCATTGACTCATGATGACCTCCCTCAGCTGCAGCAAACACAGAGACAAAGGGAAAAACAAAGCACAAGATGAGAGGAGGGTGGATGTGCTTAATTAGAACTTTTGGGTTAGAAAGGGTAGAATACTGTGACCAACCTATGAGTCATCAAACAAAGACTGGACAATAGCTTCTATAGCTGTTGTTACACATGAACACACATCAGAACACACACACATCTGGACCACTTTGGACATTTTTAGGTCTTATCTGCATCCCTCTGATCATCATCCTTGACTATGAGCTGAAAACCAATTCCATGTGATTTTGTCCTTGTTAGAAACTGCTTTGTAAAAATAATCTGCATTTTATCATGTAACCATTGACGAGGTTTACAGAAGGCCTTACATTTCCCACATCCAGCAGCTGTTTGTTAGTGTTGTAAAGCTGGTAGTTTGGACATAACTGTATCTGAATTTAAAACTAAAATGGAACACAAAAACTACTTAAAAACATAACAAACAGTGCGTCACAAACAAAAACAAACACAACCAAATCAGTTTGGCTTTGTTTTCATCCAGGGTGTGTCATGTGCAAGAATCAAATGAATAAAAGGGTTTATTGATGCATCAACACAGGAAGAAAATGACCACTGTAAACCTCTGTGTGTAAAGATTGTAAACAGCTTTAACCCTTTATCGGGCAAGTGACTATTTTTGGTAATTTCCACAAACATTAAATAGGGGGCCAATCCTGTGCCTCAGTGAGGTCCAGAAGCATGTTGGTTTTCACAACTATACAGTGATTCAGAGAGATTTTATAGAGATTTTGGAGCTGTAAATAGTGAATGAGTTATTTTTGTCAGTTTATGAACTTATAACAGTAGTTTTATTGCAAGAGGAAGGAGACTGTTGTCCCAGCAACTGACGAAGAGGTAGATGACCATGTCCAATAACAGACTAAGGTTAAGTATTTCAATGAGTGCCCTATAAAGGGTTAATGTTGTCTTTCACAAGTGTAGTCCAAATTCTTTAGAAATGGTTGCATTTTAACTACTATAGCCTCAACAGAGCATCAGACAA
The DNA here is from genome assembly GCA_037367365.1 of Apogon talboti. Classification (NCBI taxonomy): domain Eukaryota; kingdom Metazoa; phylum Chordata; class Actinopteri; order Kurtiformes; family Apogonidae; genus Apogon; species Apogon talboti. The sequence continues at coordinate 30,511,051 of JAPQRQ010000023.1, read as the reverse complement.
AAGTACAAATTTAGCTCAAAGCGCCGTAACCAGAGGAATCACTTTATTTATGCTAACATTCTGAGTCTCAATAGCATGGTAAAATCAAGCCTTTCCCCAAATATGCCTGTACACACTAAAACTGAATTAAACACACGTCCTCAAAATAAAAACAAAATTATTCATGCATCCATAGAACACAGTAAAGCTTGAAGAAAAACTAAATACCAAACTGGAAGATTCAAATAAAAACTAATGAAAATGTCCAAACCATGATAACTGTGACTCCTACTCACTCCCAGTAAAATGATTCACTCTGTTTCTCTAAACACTCATATGCATGTTCTGCCCATTTCACACACACTCATCCAAAGAGATTAAATAAAACCGAACTACAGCTTCAGAAAAGTAGTAATAATGTCTAAAGTAGGTCACTTATGTTTTTAGAGGATAAAGCATAGGGAATTAATTTAGATGTTCCAGAGTGCATAAATTAGGACACACACATACACACACCCTAATCAGCTGTGATTTCACAGATATTAATCTGATCTGCGAGGTTAGCCATGGTAGCTTGTGGATTTATTATTCCTAGAACATACACAAGTACTCAATCAAATACAGCTAATGGCTCAAACTAACACTGATGGGACTGAAATACTATATTTTCCAAGCGCAGTCTGTCTGAAAGAATGACAAAAGCAAGAAAGGAAGGAGTCATGTTTCATTTTTAAAACTGGATACTAAATGAGTCAAATCCATAAATATGGAGCAGCAAAGACCGCATCCAGTCAAAGCCTCAGTGTTTATCTCCATTCAGCGAACTGTCTTCATCTTCTCTGTAGCCGCAACAAAAGCCTGTAGGTTTGGCAGACTGAGGCGATTATCCTGCCTAATACATTCAGTCTCAAAGGCACCTTGCCTTAGTGGAATTGAAAGATGAGAAAAAACAAGGCTGACCAGCTGACTGACTCATTGGCCATCGCAGTAGGCGACACAGTTTATTACATCTGCTCATTTGTTCTGCAGTAAAGACACTTGACTCTGGCTTCACTCCAGGATGACGTTGAGTTTCTTTTTGTTCAAAAAGATCATAGAAAGGAAGCGAATCCCGACTAAGTGATGTTTTTTTGTTTGTTTTGTTTTGTTTGTTTTTTTTCCCCATGCACATTCCGCAGCACTCCTTTCAGCCTGCTAGTGTGTTCGCGTGCATGTGTGTCGCACACTTCCCACGCTCCCCATGTCTCTGTGGAGGATTGGTTAATTAAAAGACAGTGATTCTGAGCAAGTGAGGCTTTGCACAACCAGCTCAGGGCTTAGCTGCTGTATATCCTCTGGACACCTGCTATAAAGCATCTCAACCACCCCGCTATTAGCCGCCACCAATGAGCAGTCTGTTCCTTATTATAGCATGTCACATCACAAATGCCATTTAAAGAGGAAATTAATCCGTTGACAATTTATATTCCAGGATTTTCATGGTCTATGTCATATGTTAGTGCTTCCATCCAGAACTCCATTATTCATAGTGAGAGAGGAGAAAAGCTAGGAATGACAGCCGATTATTTGGGCACCAGAGGGATGGCAACATGCTTGTTAAACTTCAGCTCTCTCTTTGTTACAATTCATTACAAACTATAGCCTCTTAGCATGGAGTGGTGGCTCTAAACAGATGGTGATGTGGAAGTCTATGAATGTTGAAAGCAAGCTGTGCTCCAATACAAATATTCCTGTCAACATGCGTTAAATGTATTTTGGAAAAAAGGAGTGAAAATGACTAAACATAGCAATCGTGTTTATGACTTATTATCACCTACCAATTATAAGCTAATTTGCAGTAAGGCTGCTATTATCTTTATATTTACATTATTTCTTTAATTTTATAGACTAACAAAGAACCTCAACCTCAGTGCAACATAGCAGTGTTCAGAATTGTTTAGCTGTCTGTTTTGGTTGTGTTGCCTCACACATTATGTTCTCTTCAAGCACAAACACGCTGCTGCTGTTTCCAATGATGGCCAAATTTAGCGAAATATATAATTTATTATCTGTAATGATCTATTTTGTTTCGTTGCTCCTCAATGCCATAATATCATCGTTGCTAAGTTATTTAAGTCATTTAGTAGTACCTGCATCTTCTTCACAGGACTGAAATGGCAATAACATGAATACATGTCACTAAATGTGATGTGAATAACACTGTAAACATCTTGACTACAAGTTATATCTTACTGAAATGCTCAGTTACTAAGTTTAGTCATTTTATGTATATGTAATTGGAAATATTAATGTGTTCACATGAGAATAATATTGAGCATAGATTTGTGTCTTTCTCTTTGTGAGTCAAATGTTCTAAAATTACACTTTACAGAATGATCAAAAAAATACAATGTACGCCATTAGTCTGACAAGAATAAATACTATGTACTGTGTCTCATTTGTATATTGGCAACATGTGTCAAGGCATTTTGTGATTATTTCTAACTAAATATTGGTGCCATCCATTATACTGAAATTTTGACATAATTCTAGCACGTTGAATTAGCTTTCAACTCTTTGTTCAGTTATAGATCATAACTATTAAAACCAATGAATGCCATGCCGTGCATCTCATTTAACAGCTATTTATTTGTTTTATTGAGAAAACAAGATACGTGTGGTTAGTTGTCATGAATCAATTTGTTCAAGTTGGATGAATGAATGAATGAATGGATCGATGGATATATGGACTCTACCATATGCGTAACAGTTAGCAGTGTTTTGTGTGTCTTCTTATCCAAGAGTTAGCCACCTGCTCTGGCTGAGAGCAACATATGTGACAACCAACCAGACCTCTGACAAAACGCTAGGAAAGAAGAACCTCCACTGAGAACAAATATGGACAGGACGGATGGATAGACGGATGGATGGCAGAACAGAAAGTGTGGATTAAAAATGGATAAATGTGGATCAAAGCAGACCTGACCTATTTTATCTATTTGGACAAAACGCACAAGACCTTTTTTTTTTTTTTTGTCCATTTCTGTTTGAGAGCGTTCAGCTTACAGGCAGATTATGAGCATCATCGCATGGAAATGGTGTACAAAGAGCTACTGGCCATTTACAAGGTTTTAGAGTAGTGTCATGTTATGTATTGACCGTAGCGTCTTGCCAGCTGGCACTGCGTCTGCTGATATCCCTGAATCTCTGTGGATGCCAGCAAAACCCTGTAAAGCCGTGCCAGGTCACTACAAGCTTACTTTTTGCCCATTCAGATTAGCTGTTCCCAGGTGCCTGTCATATTATAATGGTAAATGTCTATGTTCTGTGGCTGTGGCTTTGCCCTCCTCAGGCCTGGGTTGTGTACATAGTGTTATGGGCCAAGCACATGCTGCCACCCTGACTGTAAGCAGGACAGGTGGTTAGGAAGTGTGAGAATGGGGCTGAGCCAACTGGTCCTCCGCTCAGTGATGCTCAGAGGGAAAAAGTGAGGAGGGGGAGTCTGTTCAGCACGGTCTGCCAACTAGCCAAATGGTGGCAAGTTTAATAAAATACCTCTCCAATAGGACAGATGAAAAAAATAGTCATTGTGGTAGAGCAGCACAAGCAAAATCTGACCATCTAACTCTGATCATTAGCTGCAGTACAGAAGAGTACATGTGTAGGAAAGACATTGTCATTAAAGGGGCAATTTGTAATACAGGGTGTCCACAAAGCCTCTTTACAATTTAAACAGTTTATTACAAAAGCAATTGATGAGATGAGATATGTTAATCAAATTTGTTCTATGTACTGTTTTTATTACATTTCATTTGTGTATTTCAGATACTCTGTTGATGAAACAGGTTCTGTTAAATAAACTCTAAAAATGGCTACTCCTCAAGAAAAGACACAATGTGTATCGTGGTTTACTGAAACAAAATTGGGATTATGTTAAAGATATCATGTATTAAACAAAGATAAAGGACATCAGTGACCTGAAGCAAAAGATCATTGGCACCATTGATGACATTATGATACAGCCAACATGTCAAGAAATCCAGTGCTGTCTTGATGTGCTTCGTGCAACTAATGGTCCCATATAGAGGTGGATTAAATGAGGCAAAAAACTTCAATATCTACTTTTCATTTAGTAATAATTTCCACAGGTTTGTCTATTCATTTGCTTTTGTAATACATTTGTTAAACTGTAAAGAGACTTTATGGACACCCTGTATTCTAGTTAATATAGAATATTCATTGGAAGTGTGAAAAATAATAGTCTTAGGGCTTGGAGACTGGAGGTGTCTGGAGAGAAAGGGGAATAACATGCAGCAAACATAAAGAAATTATATTTGCATGCTAATCAGCTAATCCTAGCCATCCTGTGTCATAACACGACTTCAATCTCAAGAGTTGTAGTGAGTCATTGTAGCATCTGTTCTGATCAACATGAGGAGAATCGGACGCAGTGTCATCCACAGGGTGTATTTCAAGTTCTTGGTGATCAGAAGAGGCAGCAAATGCGTCAGTAAATGGAAAACGCAACGATGGCTGCAGCTCTTGCCATTAGTCATGACATTATCACTACAAAGACGAAAAGGAAATATGTTTCTAGAAGACTGCTTAACTGGGAGGTAGTGATGTATAAACTATTTTATCGAGTGGTCTCTTGGCAAATTTCTAGGTATATGTCAGTAACTGAAGTTATTTTCGTTCGTGCCTTTCATTCTTTCATGCCAGTAAATGGTTCTATTTCATTCAGTGCATTGTACTATGTAAACAACTGATCGGCTTATACTATAGTACGTGTAAAAAACAAGCATTTACAGACAAAAATATAAGTATATTTATTTATACAATAATTAATCATCAACAATATTATTATTGTGGCAACTCATGCCCAAAATAAAATAAAAATAATAATTATAATAATAATAATAATAATAATAATAATAATAATAATAATAATA
>JAPQRQ010000023.1:30470998-30490463 GCA_037367365.1 Apogon talboti | reverse complement strand
AGGAAAACATCGACAGAAGCAGTTTACTTCTTACTTATCCATTTATAGAATTTGTTGGTGTTAGAGTTTGTACAAACATCCACAGCAGGTGATTCTGAAAACCTCACACAGGTCACCGGAGACTCCAAAATAGACAGGCTTAGAGGCTTTTAGTGGCTCTCTGCATCCGCACAACAGCGCACACTGCAGTGTCTCGTATTTTTAGATTCCAATTTTCAGCCCTTGTAAAAGTAAAATGGAGCACTTCAATCTGTTAGATTAAGTAGCGTCTGTTTTTGGAGCAGAAAAATGTCGCTATTGGGAAATTCAATTAAGCGTTATTGTATCCACATAGAAATATCAAAGACACAGAGTAATGAAAGAAGCTGAGCGGCTCAGTTTCACCTTAAACTGTGAAAGGAGGCTTTAATTTTGTCTCATGAATATAAACACAGACTTGAGGCTACATAAAAAGTTATAATTACTTGACATCAAAGTGAATTCCAAAATTAAAATATAATGTAAAAAAAATCCATAAAATATATTTAGACAGGTATTATCTTTATATATTTATTAGTGTGCATCAGTCCATATATTTAAAGAACAAACATACAGAATCTCTCCATATGCTATATAATATTATGTTTCTTCTCTTTAATTTTGCTGTTTTACTGTTTCAATTGCTTATGACCCACTGTTTTATGTTGCACGGTATTTATTCTGAAAAGCCCCTCAGGTTCTGAAACACGCTATAGACTTAAAGTTTACTATTTACTACTGTACATATCCAGTGTATATAAAAATGCTGATGGAGTCACAGTCAAATATGGATTTATTTCAGTATATTTAAATACATATTTTGTGTGTTAATGTTCCAAGGCTTCTTCAGCTGGAAACCCCAAAGTTTATGTCTCCTCAGGACCCAAGTTTGCAATAAAACATTATCAAATGTCATATTCGTCTGTGTGCTTACTAACTCTTCCACCGTCAACGGAATGCTATATTAAATGCACTTTCCTAGAATGTCAGAACACAGTGCAGTTGTGCTGTTTCTACAGGGCACAAGGTTATCAGATGTGTCAGATTTGTCACGAGAAATAACATTTATGTTCTTAGAAGAAAAATTTCTTGATACGGATTCACATCCTGGAGTCGAGCGAGAATTTTCACATGACGCAAATTTGTCCCAAAACTAATTTACATCATCATCAATAAGATTAAATGAAACACTGGTTGCACCAATATTTTTGCTTCATTGCAAGACGAAAAGTAGACAATGCACATCCACCAGTTGATACCATTAAAACAATGAAGAACGTCAGTCACAGATACAGTAGATAATGTCAGCAATCACTTCGATATTGACAAGTAATGTTAGTTACAGCATCACGTCACCACCGAACAGACACAAAGATCATCAAATGCTCATCAAAAGTCTCTTTTTTTAAGTAATTTTCATCTTCTCAGATCATTTTTGTCTTCTTGTAGCTTTTATGTAGTTATTGTCCTGTTACATTTCATGCACTGTTACATCCTAGCATTGTTTTACACCTTTTTCATCTTGTGCCTTTTACATTACTTTTTGTCTTGTTGCATTTTGTTATGATATTTTTGTCCTATTGCATTATTTACATTGTTTTCATCTTGTTTCTTGTTTCCGCAGCCTGGACAGCTGGAGAGTCGACTTGTGACCGAAGGGTTACCAGTTCAATTCCCTGGACTGGTGGCGAGTTCTTGGCTGATTTGCCCTTGAGGAAGGCACTTAATGCCCCCATTTGCTCCCTGGGCACCTGATATGGCGAGCCCACAGCTCCTAGTATGCAGTGTGTGATGCATGCATGCACACACACACTGATCTAGTGATGGGTTAAAGGCAGAAGACAAATTTCGGTGCATGTTTATGTGTGTGAACCTACTGACAAAATAAAGATTCTTAATTCATTTTCATCATGTTATGTCTAGCTCAATTATCTGAGATCCTTTTCATAGTTGCGTGTTTTTGTCTTGGTACATCTTTTACATACTTTACTGGTGAACATTTCTAACCAATCACAGTTTATGAATTCACGTATAATATTATCATTATGTATTTCACTCTAACAATTGACAAACCAATTTTAAAAGAAGCTCCTTGACCTATTTTTTTGTCCTGAATCTAAGTTTGGGAAAGACAGATATGGAAAGTACAGTAAATCTATTCAACATATTTAAATATAGGATATGATAATGACAATAATAAAGGGAAGGGAAGGTGTGCAATAGAGTAAATCATCATCTCGTATTGAACAGATATTAGAGATGCATCAGAAGGTAAAATAAAACGTGTCTCCATTATCCTGTCAGTCTCAAACACATCACCAGTTTCATTCTTAACGCCTGAGCCATAAAAGTTAAACTGTTATATAAAGTGGATAAGGTTTTATTCAGTTCATATTTCAGTCACACCAGGTTTGCTTTTCACCCTGCTGTCATATGTTTGTCAGCTGGAAACATCCGCTCTCCCCAAAAATGTGAAAACTGTCAAATTATAAGGCGAACCAACATTCCTCAGAGGAAATGCTTGTCTGAAAGGAGGGCAACATTACACACAAACATCCCCGACACACACATATTGTACTGTGGTGCACATATTAAAACACAGGACGGTAAGTTCTTAGCTCTAATTTTCTCAGGAATTCCTATTAACTCAAGTACATGCTTAAAACAGAACATACCGTCCAATCCTATGCACTCGAACACACTCAGACACACACGCTTCAATGAAAGCATAATCATAGTGAATTGTTCAGCACTCTGACTGATGATTTTGTGTGTGTGTGTCAGTTTGTGTGCCTGCACGCAAAAGTGTATTGATTTTCTAGTAAAACACATGCCAAAACTGCTGCAGGATGCACCAACGTGACCACTGCACCCAATGGCTGAGTTGAGTGGATGTGATTGGTTGTGAGCAGCTGATGTGTGTTTGCCCTTATTGTGTCCCCTGTGGTAGCACACAACCATATGTGTGTAGGTGTGTGACTGTGTTTTATCAGATGGCACATATTGAGCGCAGACTGTCAGTCCATTAGTGACTGTGCAAATGAGAGGCATTAATCTGATTCAGCACAGTCATCGTTATCCTTAAGCTGACGTCATCAGTGTTCAGTCTCATTTACCCCAGAGATCATGAAACAGCAAAGGCTTCGCTCTCAAAAACAAGTGATAAAATGGTGGAAAGATCAGAAAAGCCATGGCTGAAAGCTCTATGATCAAATCACTATTCTCTCGCCTCTTATAAAATTTTGGTTTCTGGAGTCTTAGGCTGTGTGTGTGATGGGTCATTTTGGGTTGACATTATTACAATACCGACAATATCTGCATGTAAACAGTAGTCACATTTTCATGTATGTACAGCTGTGTTTCCATTAATTATCCAGTTTTATAATGAATCAAAAATGTATTCACACCAACAATACTCTGAAGCATCTGTGTAAATCAGACTCACTGCAAGTCAATGAAAAGAGGATCAATGGCCCTGTATCTCACCGGCATGTTCTATCAAGAATCAATAACAAGTTGAATGTGTGAGGTTGTCAGGTTCTGTTCTATGTTCCAGTCCTGTGGTCTGGATGCAGGAGATCAATCTCCCAATAGAAGTGGGTGGTACTTTGACTGGAGGAGAACTCAACTAATTCAATCAAAGTCCACATATGACTTCTATCAAGATCAATAGGAACTATATTGATATCTATAACCATTTCCATGCCATTCCATCCATCAAAATATTGCCCATTATAAGTAAGCTACTATTTCAAAAATTTGTTAAAATTCAAACATTTTAATTTTTCAAAATGGTGAACTAACTTTGTAGGTATTGACCCAAAGAAGCTAAATGAAAAATTTGGAAATGAATCTGACCAGTAATTCCAGAGAAGATTGTTGAAATGTAGACCTTGGTGAGCTTGAGTTTGACCCTTCAAGGTAACTCAAGGTCAAAGGTCATGGACCCAAAGGAAAGTCCATATATAACTTCGTATCAATGCTCAATAGTAACTATTTGATATCTATAACGATTTACATGTTATAAGCCATCAAAATATGGACCATTAAAAGGAGAGGCAAATATTTAACATTTCAAAAATTCATCAAAGATTAAAAAAACTTGAAAACTGTGAATTCACTTTGTAGGTATTGTCCCAATGAAGTTACATCTAAAATTTGAAATGAATCTGAGCAGTAGTTTCATCAGAGAAGACGACACCGTCCGGACACAGCGCCTGCACAATAGCTAATGAAGAGTAGAAGCCAGACCTGCAGCTGACAGACTTACAGTAATTCTTTGCCATTATTTCTTCAGCAGAACATAAACACCACGTTACACAAACTCTGTCAGTAAATATGTACCAAAACTGAACACTTGTGGGCAGACACTGAAGTCTCACGATAATGAGACTGAATTAAACTCATGGGCCTAGTGACCCGTGTAAGCAGCATTAATGCTAAAAACCAATAGGTAATTATAACGCTGTATGTAAAATACTGTAATTACATGGTAAATGGGCCACTAAAAGTAAATGGGAAAGTTTTGAAGGTCGTGTTATTTATTGTTTTCATAACACAGGCTTAACACTCCCTCTGAAATGTGAAAAAGATGGATCGCGATATAAGACTGACATTGACAAATATTTCCAAAAACAACAAAAATAATAACACAGATATGGAGAAAGTACAAATCTTTGTTTCTAAGAAAACAGGTCTTGTTGATCATTGGTCAAACAGGTCAAACAGGTTTTTATCATTAAAGTAAATTCATTTTAAGAACACATCTCAAAATCTACCTTAAATAATTGCTTGCTTAGGTGTTGGTACTTTCCCATTAAGGTCTATTAAGATATCACTTTTTTTTCTGGTTTTTTTTTTTTTTGTGTAGTGCTTGACAGTTGAGTTATATGTAATGTATTCCCACAGAAGCCAGTCAGTCTGTGCTTTTCATTTGGATAGAGTGGGCAGAGAAACAGTGGAACATACAGTAAAGGCCAATGGAGGCTCAGTTGGTCCACACTCTACCAGCTGAGATACTGGTTCACAGCATATATTTTTGCATTGCGAGCACACTTTTGCCTTGAAAATCAGTAACAGATGGGGTGATTTATAGTATGTAGGCTTTTGCAGCGTTGCTCCCACAGTTACTTATGTCCTGTAAGTTTTGATTTATAGCTGTGTGTTGGATTTCTTTCACTTGTATTGTAGGCTGTAGCGCCATTAGGTCAATTTTCTGTTAGTTACCTTCAACACAGCTGCTGTTTTTGTTGTACAGTTTGAGCAGATACGCATACTTATGAAACTGGTGTCACATGTGATCACATTATTTCTCTGTATCTCATTAAAATAAGGATTCTCAGTGGGTTGTCAGTGTAACCGCCACATTGTAATACCGTGCAGCTGAAATCCATGGCAAAGAATTGCGATAGCAGCTATAGTTACTGTTGTTCTGTTTCCGATAGAACTGGTAGCCTGATTTGTCACCTGTTCTTGCTTTTCATCACACAGATTAAATAAATAAATAAATAAATAGATAAATAAATAAATAAATAAATAAAAGGGGTCTCCAAATTTTCCTAATCCTCAATATACATCCAGTACCAGTGTGAATATAAAGTGTGGCATTATTGGTTATTTCCATTAACACTGCTTTGCTATGAAGTGATTCATTACTCTGTCCAGTTAGTTATTATCTGTTCTTAACCCTTTAAGCGCCAAAGTCGCAATATTACGACAAGCAACATAAATGAATGAAACAGACAGCCTTTCAAAATCTTGATATCAAAATGAATAGCTAAAACAATTCTTAAGAAATAAACCTCGAACACCTAAAGGGTTAATATATGAAGAAATGAACAGGAAAAGGTGCTTGAAAAAAGACAATAATAAAACAAAACAATCCTGGTGAATCTCAGTTCAAACATTAAGTTACTTAACAATACAATCTTAGGAAACAGTTTCAATATATTTGTATAATTGTGGACAAAAAATCTTTAACTTAACTACCTGGTAAGAAGAAACACACTGTCAGACAAAAAAAACAGACAGATATTCTCTTGATTTAGTTGCATGTTATTTAGATTTCCCTTTTCCTGTGAAGATGCTGATGCTGATGAGCAGAATCTGCCTTTTTCCTAACTCCGGTACAGAAAGAAGTCGACACTAATTAGTCTCTACCTGTTATGTAACATACTGAGCCAAGGAATCACACACAGAGCACAGTTCAACGTCTTCACCGGCGGTTTGTGCCAGTTAAGGAAACATCACAGACATCTAAACTTACTGGGAAAAGGGCAAAAGACTTTTCTCCGCGGAGCTCAGAGATGGCACTTTACTGCAATTCTTAAGTGTAGAAAAATCAAAACCACAGATGCAGTTCTCCGCTGGTTTCAACTTCCACAAGGCTGTGTTACAAGCCGAGCCCTGGGTTCATAATGTCCCCGCGGAACATTACCTCCGATCCTCACAGTGAATCTCATACAACCATCTGAAACAACGGGTACACTGGTTTCCCACTCACAAAAGCCCACAGTCTAATCTGGGTTGGGGAGTGTAGTTTGCAGCTTCCTAACACCTAAACTAGGTCTTGAACAGCATGTCTGATTATGCACAGTTATGAATATTTTATGTTGATGTTCTTCTCTGGGCTGGTAAATAGACAGCGCAGAGTGTGGCGAGGTTAGAACCGCACGGGTTGACTTTGATTTACCCGGGGGGAATAATTACCTTCCTCATCGAAAGCAATTGTTCCGTTTACACAGCAATGCAACTCTGGTCCACCACACAGACGTAATGAGGAAAATAAGCTGCCATGTGGAAATTATTTCATTTAATTGCTGCTGATTGTAGGACTCTGATAAACTCCTAATGAAGTGGTTTGAAATATATGCAGAGGAATTCATAATATTTTTATCATAGCATGGTATAATGTATTCATGTTTATCTTCTGTTCAAACATTGCGTAACCTCAGTTACCTCGATTTAGAGTTAGATGCTGTTTACATGAGCGCGGTGAGCAGGATAATCGCGCAAAACAAGGGTCAAACTCAAGATAGGCTCCTTAAATGCATTTTCATATTCCTATTGCACATGAGCAAAGAAAATACCTTAAAACATCACCATGGAAACAGAAAATGTATATTGCAGTAAACGTGCTAATCTAATCAAAAGAGGCTAATGTCATCATACTGCCGCTGTTGGATCGTCATGCTCAGATGACACTCAGAGGTGTTTTTTATTTAAGTACTCTTCAGTGAGTGTGTGCGTACAAAACCAGTCTCTACTTTACCTGGACCATTTGTTTCTAATTGGAATCATTTTAATGTAACACAAAACAATGCATTAGCCAATAGCAAAAGCTTAATTCATATAAAACTAACTTATGATTATAAAACAGCACAGGTACGAAAAAAATTCACAATCATCGCTTCAAAATGCAACCTTTATTTTTGCTCTTCTTTGGCTCATACAATTATTTTAGAATAGAGAAATAATACTTATACTGTTAGATCTGCTTAGTGTTAGCTTAGCGCTGTAAAGTTCACCGCATTTGCCTTATGTTTTATAAAATTCATCATTATGTATGCTGGTCTCGGACTGTTAGCTTGTTTTAGATATATGCAAATTTATGTGCGTGTTTTGGGGTTTTTTTTGGCGCTTTTAGCTGACATTGTTTGGGATTTGTGGAAGTATAGCACATTATATCGCTCATCTCATTCTCAATCTTTGTTCCAAACTGGAATTTAGTGTCTGAGGCACCTGAGAAGTGAGCATTTGATGTTGATTTGTTGTGTCTGTTCAGACGTGATGCTGTAACTAAAATTTCTTGTCAATGTCGAAGTGATTGTTGACTGTATCTATTGTATCTGTGATTGACGTTCTTCATTGTTGAGCATTAATGGTATCGACTGTGGTGGACGTGCATAGTCTATTTTTAGTCTTACAATGAAACGGAAATATGATTGCAACCAGAGTTTCATTTCATCATACTGGTGATGATGTAAATTGTTGGCTGATGTGCCCTTGAGCAAGGTACATAACTCCCCCATTTGCTCCTGACGTGGCAGCCCACTGCTCGTAGTCTGCAGCGTGCGGAGTGTTCCTGCATGTTCAGCTAGTGATGGGTTAAAAGCAGAGGGTTCATTTCAGTGCGTTGCATGTCCACATGTCAAATATACGACAAATAATGATTCTTCCACATCAAAGATGGATGCAAACAAGAGATGTTGCCCGATCTCAATAAAAAACGTAATGTTTTAATCAAAAACATATAATTATATAGGCAAAATAAGACAGAGGTATCCTTTGTATAAGAGCCTCTTTTTCTGTTATGATTAAAACAACAGAGGCTGTGACTGAAGCTTCCTCTTTTTTAGATGAAAATATGGTGTTTTTTTAAGGATAAATAATTTATCAATTATCAATATAGACAACTATTTTCCCCCTAAAGGATTAATCATTGCTGCTCCAACCTAGTCAATAAAATAAATGTATATGACACAATTTCAGTGTGTGTAGTATGTCCACAAACATAGAAACAATGGCAAAAATGGCAAAAATAAGACCGAGATCACCTTTTTACAAGAGCCTCTTTTTCTGTTGTGATTAAAGCAACACAGACTGTGAGTGAAGCTTCCCACACGACGGAATACGATGAGAGGAAAACATGACGCACACATTTTGGGACAACATGACACATCAAACACACACGTGGAGATGAGCTCAGAGAGTCAGGTGTGCTCATGAAGCGGTGAGAGAGTGATGGAGTGAAGGAGAGAGGTGAGCAGCTGCAGTGATACATGGTGAGCTGAGCAAGAGGAGGCCAAGCAGCCGTAAATCCTCCTCTCTCCCAGTCAGCCCTTAAGAAGCAAGGCCTGATTAAATTTTCATTCTGTCTCTCGCTTTCATTCCCCCCCACCCCCTGCCGTAGTGTCTTTTCTTTTCAAACGCTACAGTTGAAATAAATCCCTGCCGCTTGTCTCCTGGCCTGTTTGGAGGCTGAAACAATCCTGTGGGTACCAGTTACTCATCAAGATCTAACTAAAAAGCCTCAACCGCGCTTGTCTGAACACAGACGTTACAACTTAGCATTTTCCCTGTTCCATGTTCTGGAAGATTTTCTGAGTGGCTGATTTTGGAGAGAATGGTAGAAACGGGTGGTGCTGGAGTGAATGAAACAAACGCACCTTGAAGAAAGGACAGCCAAGCAAGTTGCATTTTTGTGGCTTTTGAAGATGAACGCCACAACCCGTGTGATTGTCTGAAATCTTTACACGAAGAGCGGGAGTTCAGACCAAAGTAATGCGCTTTGTTTTATTTTATTTCAGTGACAAAGGAAAACACATCTTCTTGTTCCCAGATCTCCAGGCAGAGAGACATGAGTATGGGGAAAACACGCTAAAGAGTCTAGTTTAGTTGTTTGAGGAAGTTGAACTCTTATAGGCAGGTTCTGCAAATGTCTCTTTCTTTATTTTCTATCTATTGTTTAGGAATAAACACTGTTTCGTTTGTTTTTAACCAGTGGCAGTGACTGAAATATTGTTAATAATGTTGATAATGTTTTTCTCCCACGCTGTCAGTCCTTTGCCCATCAGACATGTCCTGCTTCCTTACTTCAGGTTTAACCAATCAGTAAATCAGCCTCGCTCTCTGCTTGTCTGACTCCTGCTGTCTTTCACTGCTCCGAACATCAACACTGACTCCTCCAGACGGAAATTTCCAATTCCAAGGTTGACACTTCATCTCTACAGATGTCATGACTGGGGACAGCATGTCCTCTCCATCAGGATGGAGCTCTATTATGTGTTCCCAGAACGGGTTCCACCACCCCATGAAAACCCTTCCATCATGGGGTCACACCTAAACCATTTCTTTGTCAATTCAATCATGCAGCTAGACAGACCTGCCACCACAAATGCCTTTCTATTAGCGAATTCATTTCCCGACCTTGAAAATGTCCTGCATTACATAAACGTCCATTAGTTCAGCAGCAATATAATGACTGACACTGCAGATTTGGATCAACAGCTAAATTTACCCAGTTGTTTTTGCTGTCCTTCAGATTTCTTTGAAACCTGTTTGTGGTTTTGAGCTGCTGCTGTCATGTTGCATCTACCAAACAAGAATGACAAACTCCAAAAATGGAAGCACAAACATTTGTGGTACTAAACACACGCCAACCTTTCATAATTGTATTTAAAGTAACAAAGAAAACAATAAAATCTTGCTCTTTTAGATGAAAATATGGTGATTTTTAAGGACACAAAATTTATCAATGTTCAAAATAGAAAACTGTTCTGCCCTTATGGGTTAATCACTGCTGCTCCAACCTCTTCAATAAAATATGTGTGTATTACACCTGACACTGACCGAACTGCTATGCACTTTAAGACTATTAAAACAGAATTTCAGCTACTCATCAAATATAAATGCATGCAGTTATGTTATGTACGATAACAATACTGTCAATTTCACATATTATATTACAGTTAGTTTGACCATAAATATCTTGTGACATCACAACAATCTTAAACCCCCTGTTCCATCTGTGTTACCATGTTAATAATACAAGACGCTTGTAGCAGTATATACATGACATACATCCACATAACCAGAAGGATGTCAGCTAAGAGCTCAACAAAACCAATTTTTGGAAAACTGAACTCAAACAATAACCACTTAAACAAGTAAAAATCGAAAACAAGCTAACAGTCCAAGTCCAGCCTATGTCACAAGAAATTAAATTTTAAAAAAACCAATGAGACATACTTTGCAGCGCTAAGCTATCACTAAGCATATCCAACAGTACAAGTATTACTTTTCTACCACTAAAATTCACTAAATGAGACAAAGAAGAGCAAAAATAAATGCATTATAAAGTGAAGATTAGGAATTTGTCTTACCTTTGCTGTTTTCTGATCATAACTTGGTTTTATATAAATGAAGCTTCTGCTATTGGCTAATCCATTGTGTTGTGTCACATTCAGACTAGAAACAAATGGTCCAGGGTTTAACAGGTTTTAATCTTTGGCCACCAAAATCATTTCAGCGACTTCATGTGAATTTGGTGACATTTTGTGCACTCTACAAATAAAATGACCTACACATCACTTGAGGATAGTGACAAAATGTGTCTGTTTGTGTGTGATATGTGAGTTTTCAATCTGCACACAATGTAGAAGTTCAGTGGTCAACTCGGCATCATTAAAAAGTTCCACCTCTTCGTCATTGCACGACATCTGGAGGAGACCATTACATGCTGCATGTAAGTACACACAACCAGCTGCCACTAGTTTACCACACTGAGCTTCATACCTTCTGCATGAACATACTGTGAATTCTCTATAGACACATTAACATGCACACACTACAGGAGCCGCATTGCATGACACTAAACAGACTCCATACGATGTACTGCACACATGAGTGAGCTTTAAAGTGAGCTTTTGTACATCAAAGTGTTCTCCATATGAAATAATTAACCTTCCCAAACAATTCGGCTTGGAGACATGCAACCTCCTTCAACCCCCACATATTAGAAAAATACAAAGTGTAGCTAATTGGAATTATAAAATCAATTTATCTAAATGCTTCTGCCTACCAATGATTTGTAACACAGCCCTGCCATGCATAATGTATTTAATGTACTACCTGGGGAAATATTTACGATCTGCATATGAAACCCCTTGCTTGCTTTCTCTGACTCTGTGTGTCTCTCAGATTTCCTCACTCACACACACACAGTCCAGAAATAGATTATAACTCCAGAGTGCACAAGAGAGACTCGACTCTAATGAAATAGAGAGTTTATGTTGAACATGTGTGTGTGTGTGTGTGTGTTGTTCTGCCTTTGTGTGTGTGTGTGTGTGTGTGTGTGTGTGTGTGTGTGTGTGTGTGTGTGTGTGTGTGTGTGTGTGTGTGTGTGAGCGGGATAAGGATGGAGGAAGAGCTGCGATACAAACTCCACATCTGAATGTCAGTCATGTCAGTAAAATACATAACTGCATTTCTTGTGCAACATCCAGTAATAAAGCGTCCTGTCTCTCTTCCTGCCTAGCAACAGTGAAAGCACTGACAGCGCTGCCAGTAGAAACGTTTAATTTAACAGCAGGCGTCATTAAACAGCGAAGAGGAGTCTCTGAGCTACAAATAAGAAAGGCTCACCACAGTGTGAGAACATAAAGGTAGCTGCAAAAAAATAATAATAAAAAAACACACACTTTTACTTCTACTTCTTCATTTCATGGTTTTGGTTTAAGTCTGAGCTGTATGAGAAGCTAAACTTCCACCACATTTCTTTTTTTTCGTGTCTTCTTGTTGGTGCATAATCAGAGCAGCACAAAGACGTACAAAGCTGAGCGCAGCCGTGCAGAGCGATGCAAAATGAGCCACTGCTGCTTTAATGCTGGAAACATGTGCAGAGATGATGCAGCGCTCGTCCCCTCACACCTACCCACCCCCACCCCCCCTGCCCTCTGGGACCACATGCAGGATCTTTGGCCTTGGATCTATTCCAGTAAGGATCCTTTTAGATGCGCGGCTACAACCCGGATCACTCAGCTCTTCAAATAAAGAAAAAAAAAAAATGGAGCAGAGCGTTAGAGCTCCGGTGTTATGATGCAAACAGCTGAGGTGTGGGCATGAGCAGCTGCTGTTAATTAAAGCTACAACTTTCCTCCTTGAGCCACCCGGGGTACAGACAGTACAGGCAGATTATGGTCCAACAACCCACAACAAAGTTTGTTTTTTTTCCACTCAAAATGTTGTAACTTCTATAAGAAAAGCCAAGTTTATGAAAATCTGAGCGTTGAACAGCTCAAAACCAATCAGAAGTAAGGATTTTTCTTTTCTTTTTTTTTTCTTTTTGTGTGTGTGTGAGTGTCTGTGGTCGGCTGTCTCTGGCCCTGTTGTTGTGGATTGGTGAGGTCGGCTTGTCTTGCAAGTATGTAACTGTATTATTGTCCTGTGAAAAATCAAAAATATATATAAAAAAAAAAAGAAGTGAGGATTACTGGCCTTAGTAATAGTATAAAATGTATACTAAGTTAAAATAACATCAACACTCCTGCATTCAGAAATTTAACACATTTATACAGCCACATGATATCCTACAAGACATTACTATACAGTAACTTAATAATGAATAGAGCATTATATTAAAACATGTAAAATGCATCAGCCACAATGAAACACTGCCATTGTACACTTTCTGTAAAGCACTAATCCTTATTTCCTCATCATCTCTGAACAAAATATGTTTCACTGTAATATTTCTATATTACAGACAATAAGAAATGTTACATGATAAAAATTGATACTATTTATGTCAATATCAAGTCATTATTTCTTTCAACTTTAAAGTGTTGGTCCTGAGTGAAAGTTGAAGAAACCAAAATAACCTGAGTCACATCTGACAAGTTTTCATTATAAAATGTGGTAGAAACAATTAATACCATGATCACACTCCACTTCACAGTGTCATCAATCGCCATCTTTTGTCATTCTTGTGATTAAGAGACTCCTAGTTGAAGAAATTAATGTTTAATGCTTAAAATCATACATGTATAACCATATTTAATGTGATCTATAACGGGACCATCAACTTCATTCGTCCAAATGACAGAATCTTTCTAAGACGACACTGTGGGGACTATTGTTATTTTCTATAAATAATATCCTACAATATTTCATCGTGGACAAAATGTGTACATACTTTCTGATTTTCCTAATCCTGAATTTCTAAATCATCTTTGCTAATAACAATTTGATAGGATTTGAAAGAGAAATTCTGAAACTCTGTAAAAATTAATGGTAGGTTTTTTTTTTTATATTAACATCAAATTATAAGAAATACAGTAGGCCACAATAACCTTTGATGCTTGAGAAAGACTACAATCACACATATGTATCAGTGTTTGTATATGTATGTATGTATATGTATATGTAAAACTGGAATATACAGCAAATATGTGACCAGTATCAAAAACAAAAATGCATTTCAGAAAAGAATAGGAATATTGTAGAAGTTATATGGGATCATCTGGACAGAGAAAAGTACAATAGACCGTGAAATCCTCTGGGACATTCTGAAGGTGTGTAATATAACACAAGGTCATTTAAGAAAACAGAGAGAGTTGAAGATTTACTGGATCCAAATGGAGGTCACACTAAACACTGACTTTAGCTGCAGATGCTGTTTACTTCAGGTTTTTGTTTCAATACTGTACACGTATTTCCTGCATATTTCTTGTTATAAATAAGGACACACGGCCATTACAACCCTGCAAAAACAACAAAGCTAAAGGTTGCTTAAGACTTTTGCACAGTACTGTATATATATAATCATAAATATGAACTTTCCAGTTTCATTTTGTGACCGTTTAGAGTGCAGATTTCTAAGTTTATAAGGTGCACTTAAATGCGTCAGTCTCAAACTGTGTCAGAAAGCAGAGGATACAAACAGGGCAAAGGATAAAAAGGACCTGAGGTCAAACTATGTACAAGACTGCAGGAAACAACTAATTGGCAGGAAATTTTAATGAAAGTTAACTGGTTGTGTTATGATTATAAAATGTCCCAGATGATGGAGAGAGCATTCAGTAAGTTGTGTTGATGATTTATTAATGCACATGTTTGGAATATTTATATAGTGGTTTCAAATGATTAATAAGATTGATTAATATTACCTCAATGTAGGAATAAAAAAGCAACATATCAAGTGGAATGCTTCTTTTCCTTTGCACGCTTTGAGTTTATTATTGATCTGCAGGCTGATCAATAATCTATTTCTATCTATTTTTTTATCAGATCATGATAAAAAAATAAATGTATTTATCTGTAACCAATACATCACTGTGTATTATTGTTCATCATTATTTTGTTTTTGCTAAACTGTACCGCTCTGCTTTATTTTCCAGTTTGGTGCCATGCCCTTTCTAATACGTCTTAAGAAGCACGCTCTGACACAAAATAAATCGAGCAGAAGTGAACCGTGGCTCCGGGAACCTTTTGGATTGGATCTCAGAAATGTTATTTACTTTGGCACTGAGGAGGACACGGCGGAGCGTGTGCTGCCATTCATTCAATTTGTCGGGGTTTCTAAACCGATGAACTGAGCGATCGTGTGTGAGCAAGGATCCTTATGATGCCAAGTAGCTGACATCAAATAAGGCAGGTTGTAGCGCAGCGAGCGTTCTCATCTGTCAGCCGTCATCAAAGTTTCCCGAGGTATCACATCTGACAGTCTCCATGCATTAAACAGGAGCTCTGTGCTTAAGTGCACCATAAACCTAGTGGAATTCACCACAATTATGAGTAAAATCTACCGAAAACAGGCATTTGCAAAATGACACACAATAAAGTCATTCCCCTTTCACTTTGAATAAACCTCTGCAGAGACTCTGATATTTATAGATTTTATCCTTTCAAAAGTTCAATCTAAGCCCAGATTTGGAATGACTCACTGTTACCCAGCTTTGTTTCCAAATCAGCTTTAGCGGTGTGACAGCTTTTCTTCATTCGATGTATATGCATATAGAGCAGCAGCAGCATCTATAAACTACTTTCTCACTGCCAATCTTTGCTTATTTCAACCCTGCAATCACATTTCTATTCAGCCTTAGGCAGGATCTGACTCTGAACAACTACACTGACCTTTTCTTTCTCACATGGGCGACTAAGACTACAGCTGCAACACAGACAAAAACTTTTTTCTGGGTATAGATGCTCAACTTTTAATCAGATTGTTTGAGCTGTGATCCTCCGCCAACTCCTCTGCTCTTAGAAAACCACAGGAGACAGAATGGAGCCGGCCTGCACCGCAACCAATCAGCACAATCGATCACTTTAATTGACGACAACAGATAAATGACGATCGGCCAAGGCCGTTCAATCCTTCACAGTACCACCCAGATTATTTGACTCTAGTGATTTGTCTGATTGCTCAATTTGGGGTCTCATACACGGTTGTTATCAAGACGCATCAAGCAGGGCTCTACGCTTGAATTTACTTTTACTTTTTGGTCCAACCAATAGAGGCGGTCACATTCTGGATCAAACTGAACCATTGTTCAGTTCCTTTAGTGTTGAGAGCACTTTTTGTGATGGTTCACTCTTTCACACCAGTTCCACAAGGATATCATTGTCAGAAAACAGAGAAAGAAGTTCAAATTGAAGTCAAATTAACAACATGCTGACATCAGCTGCAGGACCGTCTATAAACCAATCAATATCACGAACATGGAGATGCAGCACATGGACCTAATGATGGCAGTAAGTAAACACATCATGTAAAGCTGTTTAGTGCTCTCCCAAAATTGCAGAGTCAAAATTAAACTAACTTCAGCAACTGTAAACAATGTAAACATTAAACAATTAGCACCAAACACATGGCATGTATATACAAGAATGCACTGCACTTGATTAATGAGTAATGAGTCAACTGTAAATCCATTGAAGTGGGTACTGTGGTTCTATATGTCCTCTAAGGTTTGGAAAATACTGGTCACACTTGTGTAAAACAGCATGTACAAGGGGGTTACAGGGGCGTTAATCTATATTAACCTCTTAAAGACAGACATTATAATATAGTGTGTGTATATTGCACCCATCTGCATTTGCATTATTGTCCTTTTATACAGCACTATTGTTTATTTATAATTACACTATTCTCTGTACACTATTTGGTCTACTATTTGTATAGGGGTTTTTTTAATACTTTTTTTACCATATGCTTTTACTTTTATACTGTATTTTTATTCATATATTTATCCTATTGTATGTTAGAGCTAAGGCAAAGCCGGAGTCAAAGCGCTTGTTTGTGTGTACAAACATAGTCAATAAAGCTAACTGTGATTCTGATTCTACAGTGCTCAAAATAAACATGATTTCAGCCATTACACTCATTTTCAATGCTTGTCTCAGAGTCAGAATGAAAAAAACCCTCTGTATGCATTTAGCTATTGTTGCTAAATGGTTTCTGGTTGGTTTACAGATGTTCCGTGCAATACTTATATGACCTATGAATACTGGTTTGACGTTGATATGTAACAATGTTATGAAATGAACAGAGTTTACTTTTGACATATAATACCGCCATGAAATGGGCAGAATTTACTTTTGATATTTAACAATGTTATGAAATAAACAGAGTTTAATTTTTATATGTATATTATTGCTATGAAATGGATAGAGTTTATGTTTGAAATGTATAACATTTTTGTGTTTTGTGCAGTCTTAGTCAGAATTTATTTTGGTATGTATAAGATTTGTTAAGTTACTTTGAGGAGCTGACATGGGAATTTATGGTCAGTAAAAAGATAGGGTAAGGAGGTGGGAGTCCATAATAGTATATATAATATTGGTTTTAAATGTTGATATTCGAAATAAACAATCAATCAATATATCCCAAAAAAATCATTTACATTTTATGCCTTAAGAAATTTGAGAAGAACATTGACTTATTTACTCAGTTATTTACTATTTTTCCATTCTATCCTTTCTTTGAATGGGGTACGGACCCCTGAGGCCAGTGCAGTATTTTGTATCTAAATGAAATACTGCTTATGGCCCCTAGATGCTGGGTCGAAATCACCTACATTCAACTAAAAATAATGAGTCAATCATTTCTTTCCAGGAGTTGTTCAAGGCTCAGTCATTTCTTTTGGACTCTCTAATCAGTATCGTGGTGGTCCATCTTTAAATTACTGTTCTGTAATATTTCAGGGCTAAAGATACTGTGACATCTGCCGTCAAAGGCTGTGGTTGACAGCTCACTCACCTATGAGTCATACTGTATTTTGTGAGCTTCTGTTTGCAGTAATAGACAGGCAGCTTAACTGTAGCTGCTGTTAATAACTTATACCAACATGAGAATCAGATTATGTTGTTACACAAATGTTAGATGACGTTCATTGTTTTACCATGTCAGTAAGCTAGTGTTCAACATTAGCTTACGCTTTCATCCTTTTGTCTAATTGTGGTCATTTCTGCTTCCAAAAAGCCATGGCAGCCAAAAAACACACACATCCTGGCCTCGAAAACCAATGGGTGATGTCATGGTAGCTCCATCCACAGCTTTTATACAATCTATGACACCAGCCCTGAAAAAGCAGACTGGTCCAGCCCTAGGTATAAATCCATTATTTGAAGGCTTGTCACTGTGGCTGTTTATAATACCAAGAGGACGGTTTTTATCTTCTGCAGAGTTATTAAAGTGTGCATCATTTTATCATCCCTTCCTATCATCACTCACTCGAAATCTCTCAGGAATTTGGGGTGGCAAGTTTTTTGTTTTTTTTTAATCGCCTGATCCAGCGTCATACTGGATGACATCATGCTGTAATGTCGGAAATGTTGAGGCATGTTTATTTTTTTCTTGATGTGTTTTTTTAATTTCCAGATTTCAGAGCTCTCTGTGTGTTGGCGCCTCCTCTGTGTCTAATTGATACGAGTACAAACAAATTACAGACAATGACAGGTTACAGTAATTAAAATAAACAACATCCGATGGCCCTTCTCTCCTGTTTCATTTGGCTTCAAACTAAAATCTGCTCACAGATGTACTGGGGTGTTTGGCATTGCAATTAAATCCACAATGTTAATGTAATTAGATGCTCACGAAATTGGTCAAATATTAGAAGTTTAGAGCTTCAACATAAACAGTTGGTGGTGATAATTCTACACTCAGATGTTTAACATCAGGAGCAGAAGAAGAGATGAAATGATGTCATTTAACCCATAAAGACACAATGTTACTTTTATGGCAGTTCCCAAACGATTTTTTTCTCTACATTTAACCTTCCTTAACTGATTTATCACCATTTATTGTAATATTATCTTCTGTATTTTGTGTTTTTTCAGTGAAAATCAGGTATTTTCCTATATTTCATTCACTAATCATGTAGATGTTCATAAAAGTTCAGAGTAAAACTGATGGTTATTATATAAAAAACAGAGAAAACTGAAGGAAAAGTGACTTTTCAGCAAAGATATTAATAACTGAACGTAAAAGTCTGTCATTCATCACACTCCATGGGTTTTACTGTTGAATCAATGTTGTAGAAGATGACAGTGTTTCCACATTCACTACGGAGGCTCTGACCGTCCAAATGGGTCATATCTGATGACCATGAAAAGATGATAAACTGGATTTTACACCAATTATTTACATGTATTGATAGGATTAGTGGATCAATAGATGGTTTTGGTTGACGGTGGATGTTTGGGTCTTTATGGGTTAAAGACTATTGCAAATCTGAAACAGTGGGAAATTATGCCAGAATAGTGAAGGTGCTTTATACCCCAAGTATAAAAAATGCTTACAGGCTGTGCAAATAATTGAGATCAGGTGACTGGATTATATAAAAAGTGAGGTTTTGTGAGAAAACCTCTTCATATTTGTAAAAGCTATGTATGATAAATGAATTGTTAAGTATCAGTATTGAAAAACAGGTGTAGTTTTCTGAAC